>JANHGB010050221.1:8053-20800 GCA_026283785.1 Coracopsis vasa | reverse complement strand
CTGGCGGTGTTCAAGGCCAGGTTGGACAGAGCCTTGGGTGACATGGTCTAGTGTGAGGTGTCCCTGCCCATGGCAGGTGGAGTGGAACTAGACGATCTTTTCAACCCAAACCATTCTATGATTCTATGATTTACATTTCCACATAAGAAGAAGAAAACCAAATTGGATCCTGTTTCAGTAGAGAAAACGGCAAAAAGTCCCATCTACTGCAGTTAGCAGTAGAACAAGGCCCATGTGCAAACTTTTGGAAGTAAGTTTTTCTGGAAACTACCAAATACTGCAAAGAGTTCACAATTTTTTCTGATTTTCTACTCTCCTTACAGTAATATTTAAAGCACAACCTCAGACAGTTTTGTTGTACATTACCGTGTCATGTAAGTCATATTCTTCACACAAATGCTGATTTTTTGGGGTTTTTTTTCCTATTATTCCTACGAAAGAACATGGTTTGATTTTGGCAGCAGCTGCATAGACTGCAGATTAAATATAGCAGTCATTGACTTTCCCTGAGACTCAAACACTTCTGAAAATAAGCTTTTTGGCACCCACTAAGGAACACACGAACATCTCCTTTAGTTACAAGCCCTCAAAATAAAAAGAACTTATAAAGTTCTTACATGCATCTGTAAGAATTTTGATCTGAGATCTTATTTAACTCTCCTTATAAATATTCAGGGCTGGTCCTGCTCTCACTGAAGTCAGAATATCTTGAGTGCAAGCAGCGGTGGCCTCACAGTGTGCAACCGGACAAATAAGATAATAATTAAACATAAGAATCAAATTATTCCTTTTTGACAGCCTCACCTGTATTTGTTGGCTTGTACAATAGAGGTTATTTAAGGGGCACCGGATAAACAACCTAACTAGTTCCTGCATGCCGGCAGCTCTAAACCTCTCCAGTGCACACAGCTCTGCCCTCCAGTCACAGATCTCAATATTTAAAATGACCTTTCCAGATTTGTTTTGTTTTTCATACGTTAAAAAAATCTTTCCCACTGAAGCGAGTGGATTTTCCAGTGAACCCCAGCACTTAACCCTGCAGCATTTTACTATTTCGAGATTAGAGCATGAGTTTCAGAATCTGTCCTGAAGAACAAATGTCTGCATGAAGTTATGATGATGCTGTACCAAGCCAAGGAGTCATCCTGGAATAGAAAACAATCCAAGCAACAATATTTGGCTCTGGATAGAAATTTTCCCAGAAGTTCAGGAGTAATTGCCTCTTTTCTGCAAAGGCTACAAATAATTCTGAGTCTGGGCTCCTGTGCAGAGCTCCTGACACACTCCATAATCTGCCAAAATTGAATATTCTCCTGTGAATAGCTTATATTATTCCTTTTCCAATTAGGTTTTGTCCCATGGATGACTTTATGAAGGGGGCTAACCCTGAAACATTTTTACCTCCTAATAAGTAGACATGCCCAAGTACGGATGCAAGCAGACTGTGAGGTCTTCAGCATTTACCTTCACAAGAACCACAACAGATTTGTACTCTTTCTTACTAAAAGCATTTTGGTTTGCTATCAAAAAACCCTACCAGGAGTGGTTTAGTACCACAGCTGACCACAAGATGGAAATCCTTTTCCGTAAGACATCGCCTGATTAGGAAAAATACTAATTACAAAAGATACAGCCTTTTTTTCCAGGAAGATGCTTTAGAAGCAAAGCGGGGTTTCCCATCCCATCAGCAATTTGTTTAGGAGGCCTCATCTATTTCATGTTTCAGAAGCTGATAAGACCCTTTAACCCAGGTGCACAGCCAAGCTGTCCCATATTTCATTTATCTAACAGGAGTTTAATTTAAATTAAACCCAAGTCTTTTCCTGAGAAGTTTTCCCTTTCCTGAGAAGGGCTGTTCCACTCAGAAATCATTCTGATGGAAAACCCTAGTCATTAATGCCAGCAGCTCAGAAACACCAAGCAGAGAAAAGCACCTGTGCTCATTGTTTAACTTGGAAATGTGAAGGATAAAGTAAACTCTTTCTTCATACCACTACAGGCTTTTTTTTTGAGTTAAAAAGCTCTCTGAGGAATGGTTCCAGCCTCCCAAAGGCTGGGATGGCAGAGCTCAGGGAGTTCAGTGGGATTTTATGTAACCTGCTACACTGTACCCTTCGCAATCAACACCACTGCTCTGGGATCTAAATGGTAAATGCCATTTATCTTTGTTGTTGCTTATTTACAAAAGTGTGCAGAGACTTGCACTTGGATGCCACCGGGCATGAACAGAACTAAAAGGCCATTCCTGTCCCCAGAAGAGGGTTAGCAAACAGGGTGTCAGGTAGGAGACTGTCCCTTTCCCACCTTCAAAGCAGCCCAAGCTGCGGCACCTTCTGCAGCCCAGGATGGGAGACCTGGCTGTGATGCTGCAGGGACCCTTCCTCATACTGCCACTTTATGTAGCCAAGCTCACTCCAACTTGTTCTTGAACAAACTATTACTATGAAAGAAATTAAAGAATCACTTCTATGTTTTTAATTATCTGATTGAGTTTTCCACTCTAAATCTAATTGAGAAGGCAAGGAGGGAGCTACATTTAAAGACAGACAAGATATTTGCATCTGGTTTGTTGATTATAGTAGCTGCACATTTTACTTTAAACATCAATGGCTTGCAACTGCTATTCAAATGATATGGAAATTGCTACTTTATACCAAATTTTCCCTTAAGCAACAAAGGAAAGGATTAGCAAATGGCTCTGTTCTTTTTCTTTTCTCCTTCTCATTTTAATAAACCACAGTGGCAGTGGAAAACTCTTTGATGGTTCATGAACAACACCTGTATCTTTTAATATTTTATTCATATCAAGATACAGAATATTTTAATCCTTTTGAGCAACCATTATGACAACAATTTCTAACTAAAATATCCTTTATCTGAAGCACTGAATTAGCTTATTTCTCACAAGACCTCTTTGCCACAAAAATATACATACACAGTCTATGTGGATAATTACGCAATGGAATTGAGATACCACCAATAATTTATCATAATTTTCAGATTTAGGTGAAGCAGATGACTATATGGAGTCTGTCTTGTTGACACATACCCAAGAAACATCTCTCATGTGGTCAGTCCCACTCAAGACTGAATCCTACCCATTCCCAGCAGTACATAGCAGAGCCAGTGCAAATGAGAATCAGACCACAGTCGAACCGCAGTGTTATTTTTTCCCACTGAAGCTGTCATGAGTAGAATTGGTTGTGTTCCAACAGCTTGCAGGATTGGTCTTTCAATCCCTGTTCAGCTCTGCACACTTTATGCTACCCTAAACCCAGCAACTTTTTAGTGAATTTTAACAGTAAACTTCATTCTGGGCAGTAGAGGTAAAAGAGGTAAGGGATGTATAAAATTCTCCCTAAAATGGGAAGACT
Organism: Coracopsis vasa; assembly: GCA_026283785.1. NCBI lineage: Eukaryota > Metazoa > Chordata > Aves > Psittaciformes > Psittacidae > Coracopsis > Coracopsis vasa. The sequence continues at coordinate 17,426 of JANHGB010050221.1, read as the reverse complement.
GACTTCTTTATGGAAGACTGACTGAAAACATTTTACAGATTTTGAATGTTACTGCAAGTTACTGATATGGTAGAGAAACACAAGCAAATGTGCATCAATGGCTTCTTACATACCTTAAAGGCTCCCACCAGGGAAAAGTTTCAAGAGGACCATCATCCTTTTCCATCGACTCTGTTGTTACAGAGTCTTCATCACCCCATCGTGTACTTTAATCGGAACATCTCCTCTCAGCACAGCTACCCAGAATCTGATGAAGAAAGCAAAAGCGTATTACAAACAAAATCTTTTAACAATAATCCCATGCAGACACATTGACAGAATTCACTTGTAAAACAGTTTGTCTAAAGAGACTGACTCACAATGTTTCTATTTTGATGTCAAAGCTTTGAGGCTTCAGGGTGCAAGAACAGCAGGAAATTATCAAGTCTTGACCAAAACAGACACTTTGATTTTTCTTGAAATTAGTTAATTAGTTTAAAAGCTAAGATAATGAAGTCAATCACTGGGTTCTTGTGTCCCTTAAGCATCTAGCGCAGATCTGGTGAGGAACTTTCAATTCTTCATACATAGGTTCAGAACAGAAATGCAAACAGAACAATTAAACTCAGCAACCCCTTTCCTTCAGTAGCAAGTTTCAGTACATCATCCACAACAGACAGTAATGCTGATCTAGAACTGCTTCCATTATGCAGAGGCACTAATCCTGCTCTTACTCACATTCCCCTGCAACCCCATTACCTTTGGTGGTTTTTTTTCTCACAAATGTAAACCAACATTACTTCTAAACATTTGCCCTACATTCATCACGTTCAACCCAACACAATAGGGCTGGCTGTAACACATCGACCCAAGAGCTCTGATAACCGTAATTGCTCTTTTGGTTTTGTTAGTCCCACATGAATATTTACACACATTTCCATTACATGTGTCCAGGTTTGCACAGGGCACAGGTTGTCAGCAGCTGAAAGCCATTCACATCTGACAGCTGCTCAAATAGCTTGCTTGAAACAAATAGGTGGTCCCAGCTATTGTCTAGCAGGCAGGTGATTAAGGCATCATTACAAACTGCATCTTCTTTGGCAGCTGCATGGACAAGGAGGGCCCTTCTTGCACTGCTCAGACCTGCCTGGTGGAGGGGAGGTTTAATTATCATCACTACGTAAAGGGTAGCTTGTGGAAGACGAAGACTTGACAGGAACAGAGAGTGGGCAAACACAGGACACAGATCAGAGCCAGTGAAGTAATTACAATCCAAATAAGAGGGTATGAGCTGGCTGGGAGCAGCAGATGTTGCTGTCCACCAGCATCTCCACATAAAACATATGTTCAAATGCTACTTGAAGAAAAGGCAGCAGAACATCATATGCAGAGATACAGGATGCTTGGAGGGGGATGTTCAGGGAGGAAAATGGGATTCTTCACAGGGAAAACCCAGGGGATCTGTCAGGAGTAGAGAGGTGGAGGACATCCAGTGCACAGTGCAGGGACTGCATGGATGGATACTGGGAGGGACCAGGGAGGAAGATACTTGTTCGCCTTCAACCTATCAGTGGCCTCCCCTTCCACACCTGCTTCATGGATCTGATTCTCAGGTAGGGAGAGTAGGAATGAGCTGATGAATTGTAATCATAGTTGAAGGAAGAGAGGGAAAATCTGTGCCCTGGGCAAGCACGACCAGTGACTGTCCACCATGGGAAGGTGGTCACATGTAATCCTTCTAGGTGGAAAAGGTTGCACACAAGGCAGGTAAAAGATGCCATTCAATCTTCATTCAAATCATAATATCTCACTTTCTCAAAACAAAAGCATGTGTGGGGCAGAGATGAAATGGGGTGGTCAAATACAACACAAGAGAGGTGCAGTGCAGACAGCCCTTCTGAGATGCTGGAAATGCTTGTCTTTATACCACACTAATAAAGACAGTTATTCTACTCCAGGCTATTTCATAAGTTATTAAAAAAACCCCACCATAAAATTGATGTAAAAGCAGGAAATGTCCATATGTGCACATTACTTCCTTGCAAACCATTTTATAGGCAAACTCCCCCCATCTGTTCTACCTCAACCTTTCTTTCAAAAGAAAACTAATATTTATCTTCATAAACGTAACATTTAAAGGATTTCTGAAATGACTTTACCTATGCAGCATCACCCTGAGGCTCGCAACGCTGTCACTTTCACCACACTTCATTCTTCCCCCATTCATTCTTCTTCCAGATCTGTGTGAATAATACTCAATAGCAACACCAGTGTGGTTTGTAAATTGCCATGCAGCACTGTGTCACATCATAAACAATGATGTACATGTACAGCTTCCCTGCCTTTGATGCAGAGCCAGAATCAGAACTTTTCAATGTTTTCTTATTAAGGATAAATTACAGAACAAACCAAGCATCCTAGAGTGAGATGGGCTCAGTGGGAATGGTGTGCAGGCGTTAGGCTTTCTTTCTTTCACATTGATACAGCCTTTCAAATATTTCAGCCTTTTCTCTGGAAACATATAAAAGTGTCAGAATCATGGGTTTTTTCAGTAAAAGCATAATTCCTAGGTAATGTCCACCTGAAGAGAGAACTGTGTCTTTTGATTTCATCTGAGCTCACAAGAAGAGGTGTCAGAAAAGATGACCGCATGTGTCACATTTTGGGAGCGAGTTTTCCATTTCACTTCGCCCTTTCCCAGTTGTACCACCCCCATCAGAAAGAAGAGAACACCCTGGGGACAACCCAGCCGGACCCTAACGTCACCCACAGAGCACGCTGCCACCTCTGCCTTGTGCAAGCTCTCTGTACCACCCAAGGGAGCAGGGGTGGCCGGGACAGCAGCTGCAGCAAATCCCACTGTGAGCCTGAGCCCTCATGGCAGATGCATCCTTGGGCCAGTAGACATCAGGTCATGCAGCGAGGAGCTGCAGGCTATCCTGTAACTCCTCCCAGCAGCTCAAAACCTCCCCACAGCAGCTCAGCTTCTTTTGAGCACATAGGGAATCTGGCCTTGATCTCCCAGCAGATTTTTTCCCATGTTCTGTGTACATGGATACTATTATAAGCACAATCATGGTGAATGTTTGTGCAAATGATTAGGTCTGAATCTTCTTGGTGCTTTATACATCTTTGTTACTATTTTTAGTCTACTTGTATTTTTGGAAACAGTGAGCACGGAAGCATACCCTGCTTTTCTGGAAGCATACCCTGCTTTTCTGGAAGCATACCCTGCTTTTCTGGAAGCATATGCACACTACGGCTCTAATTCACAAACCTTGAGGTTAATAAGAACAGCAAACATTTATGCCTCAAATCATCAGTGAAGAACTGACCCCCATTATCCAGTCCCAGGGCTTACAAAATGCTCATTGCTGCATGTTTGTGCAGTGTATTTTTAAAACAAGCCCAGTTTAAAATACGCACAATTAATATTAACAAAGACCTGTAGTTCCCAGTGAGTGGCTGGAACAAGCGCTGCCTTCTGTCTGATGTGCAATGACCTTTGGAAATATTTTTAGGCACTGTCCTATAAGCAATGTGTCTTGCACAAATTACTTCTGCCCAAGTATAAAGCAACATTAACCACGAGGAGGGCAACATGGGATGAATTTGTGTTTTCTAAGATGGGGGGGGGGGAATTACTGAAGTTTATAAGAGGATTCATAAACTGCATCATTTTCTCTCTCATTTAATCCTAACATACAGGATCTTGTGCCATGGATAAGGATATTCACAATGGACTGAGGTGTTGTGTGATTCTCCCATTTTTGAGTAAAGGAAGGAGAATACAGTAATTAGTTCCTTGTAAGAAACAGAATTAATAGGATCTATTACACACTTAATTAGCACTGTGTTCTTGAGGAGGAAGATTAATTTAGGTAACTACTGAAAGTTTTCAATCTTCATAACATTAAGCTAAAACCTAAAATTAGAAGAAACCTGTACGGAGAAATAGCACTCTGTGTTGGAAGAAATTGCCTCTCCTATCCACAGGAGAAGCCAAACTGCAGTCTGTCCTATGGTATACAATTGGCTCATACAGTTACATATCAACAGATATCAATGATGAAAAAGTCTAGGAAATTACCTGAGGGATTAGGAAAAGCTCAGTGAAACAGAGAAAGCAGGAAGTATTGTGTCAAACATTTTCATACCTAAAAATTTTTGTCCAAGTCAGAAAGGGAATGTAGAAACAAGGAAAATGCCAACTACCAAACACATGCAAAATACACATGTAGCCCCAGTACGCTTTCTGTAATCTACTTCTATGAAAAAGTACACAGAAAATAACTATTTAACTATGAACTGCTGCATTCACCAGCTGGAGGAGGAGCTACCACACACACTAACCTGCTTCCAGCAGTGGCCAACAGTAAATCTGTACAGACGAGTATTACAAGCAAATACAGTGCAAGCCTACAATGGGATACCCGCTCCATGCTATAAGCAGCACTGCTGGTACTTCCTAAGCCAGAGAATCATTTAAACCCTCACTGACTTTAACAACAGGGCAATTGCAGCAAGCAGTATCATCCTTAGAAGTTAAACTTGAGGTAGCAGAAAGATTTGGTACAGGCATAAAATATACATATATGCAAATACCACATATAGAATGGATATAAGCTGTATTAAAAGATTGGGAGTGTACAGTATTCATTATATAAAAAACCAAAACAAACCCCCTGCAGCCCTCTGCACATACAAACACAATCTATATGTTTAAAAAATGAGGCCTTGTTTTTAATCCATAGATTTTTTCACACAACCATAAGCTTGTGAGGAAAAGACAGAATCAGCTGTATTTTAGCGGCCAACAAAAACCAATGGATGCGGTTACCCCACAGACTAACGCTAATGTACCTGTGTTCAGTCATTCTGTAGCAAATTAAGAGCTTCCAGGAAGCATTTTATCAATAGATCATACCACAAACCAAACCCTTGTCAAAATGTAGAGAGGAAATACAAGATTAAGGGCCTTGTTCTTACCCACTTAACAACTAGAAAAGCCAAGTGTCAGAGAATAATCATCACCATTTGAAAGATGAACCAAGTTCCAGATTGGTTTTTTATTTATTTAGCCAAGATTCCTGAAAGAAAAAAAAAAGAGAAATAAAACTCAATGTAGAAATACTCCTGATGCAGGAAAAACACAGGGTATGACTGAATAAAGGATCACCCGCTTTAGGTGACACTGCCAGAAGATTTCCTTCCCTGTTCCATCACCATTAGGCTCCTTATTAAGCTCATTTCTTCCTAAGTCACCCACAAAGGCCCCATGGCACCAAAATGTCATATTCACAGGAGGCTTTGTTAGTGGGGACAGGGTCCAGGCTCTGCTGCTGTCTAAAGGCTGTGATGAGCATCAGGGATGGAAGTGAGTGGTGCTTTCAGAGTTAACAGCTCTCAAAGCTTGAAGGCGAGCAACTTTAACATATGGGTAGAGATAAGGAAAGCTTTGCCAGCTGCTAGTATCTGTCTCTGCAGATACTTTGGCCATGAACCTTTTTCCAATAGAGTGCTGCAGTTCTTTGTCTGACCTGATCCTCTCCGAAGCTCGCCAGTGTAGACTATCACCAACCCTGAAACTCAGCTGCGTCTGAAAGGGTGAGTCCTGCCTTGACAAAAGAGCCAGAAGGCATCAGCTCTTACCAGATTTCAGCAATGTCACCTGCACATAAAAATCTCAATGTCTACATTCAGCTCCACAAGTGTTTGCTCTTCCTTTCCTTGATAACTCTTTGACCCATGTTGGCATGCTCAGTCCAAAATCTGCTGCAATCACCGGTTTTAATAACATCTGTTGTTGAGAAGGACAGACAACAAGCTAAATAGTCTAACTGACATCAAACTATGAAGAAATAATAAAATCTTCCCTCCCCCCATTAAAATCAGATTGAAAGGTGTATTCTGTGTAATTTTTCCTGTTTAAAACTTGGATATGAAATTCATCTGGTGTAATGGTGCCACCAGCAGATAACAGTTAGAACTGGTTTTAGCTGAAAAACCTAGGTAAGAATACAGATTTCTCTACATAGATTATTTAAGCTTCCAAAAACGTAGCCTTTAATTATTGAAAACAATATTTTGATAAGAACACGGAAGCTAAAAGTGGTTCTAACAGTGATTTATCAGTAGATAAAACTTTACATTCATAATTCTCTGTGTAAGTTCCTTATGACATCCTCTATGATTCATAAAGATGGGAAAGTGTGTGGCACAGGGTGGGGGATTTTTTCTCCACAGTAGAAACTAGTGATCCTTCATGTCTGAACAACTGACAAACACTGGAGCAGTAATGACAACATCGAACTCTGACAACTGAATGACTGGAACTCTTCAGTGTTGTTTATGTGAATATTGATCTGATAAACCCTGAATATCGAAGTGGAGCAACTCCTTTTCTCCAGCGAGACCCAGGACTCTTTGACACTTCTGTTGCACAGGGAGGAAGAATTGAGAGTACCCATTTCTACAGTGTTGATATTCCCAATGTTACTGTCACCTTTCTATCTATAGCAGCTTTACTACATTTAAAATTGGTCACTTCTCATTCATATGTACTTGGCTGTTTCCGGAATTTAGAATATAACCCAACACGTGCTCAGATAGGTTTGCAAGCATAAAGGACTCCCAAGAAAAAAGTGAAAAAGGAAAGCAGACACTAAAAGGAGTCACTGCTCAATTGTGTAGAAAGCCCAAACAAAACCCCAGTGCAGAACCTTGCCACAGTTCACCAGTGCTCCTTCATTCCTTTACCAAATTGTCATACCTCTTGGAAGCTACCAGCTCAGGCACTGCCTGATCCACCTCTGAACTGCTGACTGATCTGCTTCTAACAAGGACAGCCAGAGAAGGCACGCTCTGCTTCTTTGCTGTTGTAAGATTGGTCTTAAAAAGTCACCTCCTTCACCTTCAGCCTTCCAGCCTGGCGCAGCAAGGTCTCTCAATGGGGAAACAGGGCAAAACAAGACATTTGAACAAAGTTCCCCAAATACATTTGCAGAAAGCAGCTGTTTGCAAGGTTTTCCATATGTAATGTGTAGAGTTATTTCAGAAATAGTTATATTAAAAGCCTTCATGAAGCAAAACCTATGAACTATTAAAAATAACATACTGTGGTATTCAAAATTAAAAGGTATGCTAACAAAGCCTGCTCTAGCTGAGTTTGTCTATTCTCCTGTAGACAAGAACTACCTCAGGCCATAAACAAAACTTCCAAAAATGCTTCCCAAGGCACCTTTAAGACAAGAATACATTAAAAATGCATTCTTCATGTTCGTTCTGCTGAAGTGCTGGAAAGCCTTATTGTATTAATTCTAGCAATGTAAAATAGAGTTATTTGCCCTTTCTTTTACAGTATCAGGCTTAAGTCCTACTTGGTTGAAATGTCTAAGCAAATAATTTTAGAAACCGTAACCAATTAATGATATATGATTATCTGTTACATAAATAATGAAATTACTTCATTTAAGCAACTAACACATGCCCCTAAAATGCTTACATCTTTAACAACAGCTTATCTGACAATGTATTTTTTTTTTAGACATATATCAATTAGAATCAAGTAACTAATGTTTCTTTAGGGTGCGGGGTGTATTAATACAAGCTATGCAATAAACTTGCTTAATTTAGTACAGTTTAATCTTTAAAACTTGTCTTGGGGAAAAAAAGCACGATATCCTTCACATAAAAAAGAGACAGTCAACAATTCAGGATGGGCCGAACAACACTGATGCTACAAAGCAAAACTGACACAAAACTTACCCTCCTTGCAGAAAGCATCTCATGCAAAACTGTAAGGAAAGCAAGGAAGCATCAGAATAACAGCTAACCTTTTATTTCCCTCAAAGATATCCCTATATTTTCCTTGCTATGACAAAGATTTAATGAGAAAAAGTGCTGCAGCCTACAGCTGGGCATGGCTTTTTCCTCCCATAAACTTCTCTAGATAGTAAGTCAGCCTTCCACTTCAGCAGCTCCAAAACCACACAAAAAAGACATTAATGCTTCCACAATTTCACAGGTTGTTTCTTTTTTGCGATGAAAATAATGTAAAAGATTACAAGCTTCTCAGTTACTATGGTAAAAGGAGCTTTAAAATGTCTTGGTATAAATTTGCCCTGGTTTTCTTCAAGTACACTGAAAAGTAGTAATTGTCCATACCATGCAGGTATGGATTTCCTTTCAGGAAAGGAACTGGGAGTTAGATCATGGTTGCAGCAATGTAATTGAGCTAAACTCAACTGCCCTCAGAAGTTACTCCAGACTGAAATATGAATTGGGCAATACAAGAATCAGATCAGTTATCAGCAAGATAATTTAAAACAAGCCTCCCATCAGCTGATGTACAGACTTTGAATATGAGAATATATGCAAGAAACATATTCTGCAATCCTTTACAGCCATAGCCTCTCACTGTCCTTATCTCAAGTTTAATGGAGCACCCCTGGCAGCCCTGTGGGGCCCTCAGCGCACAGACCCACAGCTCAAAGTCACTGTCACCCGTTGTGCGTTCACACTATTGCACCTGCATATTTTACTTCACACACAAAAGGTCAGAAGCTTGCCAGCAGGCTGCCTGCCTTCTCCAACACACAATGCACCGAGAAAAAGAACTCCAAGGAGCCGCTTGCTGTAATTTCCTGCAATTTAAGACTATTTATTTTTAAAACTTCTGCTGCCAACCTCCCCATCTGACTGTCACACTCGCTGGATTTTATCATCAGAACATAGTAATTTATTAGAGATCAAATCCAACCAGTTATTTTATTGTCTTGGTTTTCAATACTACTCAGCCGTTTTAGCTCTTTATCCTCAGGGCTCTCTATAATTAATGTTTCTTTAGCAGAGGCAGTGAGGGGACTGGCTTTGCAAAGCCAGTGTTAACCCTTACATAGACCAACATAAAACCACAGTGAGGGGCTGCATTTGCAAAGGGGTCGCAACAAATGATCCACAGAATTGGGTCTCCTTTTGACATTTGAAAAGTTCTCTTTCATACAAGTGGGCTCCATATAGCCACTGCCTACCCACATGATTAGGAACTGGTCTGTGCCTGCAAATGTTAATTAACAGATGGGAGGTCACACTCACACATATGGCATTTTTGGAGACTGAAACTTCCGTAAAAGCTTTTGTGGCAGCTGAAGGGAATTGAGATGAGAGAATGGGAATGATCAAGCGAAAGGCTGAATATTCGCAGTGTCAGGTATGCATTACGCTGGCTGTTAATAGTGGCACTGCAGGAAAGATGTATGTGAGAACCAGGGGCAAGCTAGCATGGAATATTTGAGCCAGAAAATTGGGTGCTGGGGGCTCACAGCACAGGTCAGGGCCTCTGCGGGCCGAAAGGATTTTCTCCTTCTGGGCATGTCAATTCCTGTGCCCTCAG
>JANHGB010050220.1:2327-13988 GCA_026283785.1 Coracopsis vasa | reverse complement strand
CTTTCTTTCTTTTCTTTCTTTCTTTCTTTCTTTCTTTCTTTCTTTCTTTCTTTCTTTCTTTCTTTCTTTCTTTCTTTTTCTTTCCTTCTTTCTTTCTTTCTTTTTCTTTCTTCCTTCCTTTCTTTCTTTCTCTTTCTTTCTTTCTTTCTTCCTTCCTTCCTTCCTTCTTTCCTTCCTTCCTTTCTTCTTTTCTTCCTTCCTTCCTTTCTTCCTTTCTTCCTTCCTTCCTTCCTTCCTTCTTTCCTTCCTTCCTTTCTTCCTTTCTTCCTTTCTTCCTTTCTTCCTTCCTTCCTTTCTTCCTTTCTTCCTTTCTTCCTTCCTTCCTTCTTTCCTTTCTTCCTTTCTTCCTTCCTTCCTTCCTTCCTTCCTTTCTTCCTTTCTTCCTTTCTTCCTTCCTTCCTTTCTTTCTCTCTTTCTCTCTCTTTCTCTTTCTCTCTCTTTCTCTCTTTCTTTCTTTCTCTCTTTCTTTTTTCTCTTTCTTTCTTTCTTTAATCTCCTTCTTTCTTTCTTTCCTTCCACTGCAGTGAAAATTTGAGGAATGCTGTGAGTAGACCAAAACCATGGCACAGTGCGTGCTTACTTAAAGTTCACTCAGAACAGAGTGACTATCCTACCTTTGAATATGCCTGAAATGAAAATGTCATGGCTCAGATTCCCACTTTTGCTGCTGATGAGTTATATCCTGTGCTACAAATCTTCCCTTGCAGAGAATGATGCTATTCTCAAAGTGAGATGCAGTTGTGGGACAGCTAGAGAAAGGCTCATACAATTTGTCTCCTTGCTCCACATCTATATAAAGTATATACATTTCTGTACTATTTTCATATGTAGAATTGGTGTTTCCAGTGGCTCCACTGAAGGTTAAGTTCTAGATCTTAGGAAGGGATCCAGATGCCAGATTTTCTAAGTCCTGTATCTAGTAGGTGTAGCAGTTTTTAAGCTTAACTGAATTAATCCACCTAGGGAAACCTTATTTCTTACAGCAGGACAAACCAAGCAGCCCCACTCAAATATCCACTTCTTTCTTTTTGAAATCTGCTTCACAATTCGGATCAAGATTAAGAAATTCTGAATGGGAAGTTGGCTTGATCATTAGGTATATTGCCAGACTAAATATCTGCAGTGTTTCAGTGAGGAGGAGCGGGTCTTTGCGGTCTCTTTTCTCTATTTATGTGTTTATTCTCTATTTATGTATCTATTTTTGTAAAAAACCTAAATGCTGCTTTGTTTGATCATCATTGAAGTGTTTTGGCAAGGACTTCAGCCAGATTTTACAGCCTTTCTACCTTTTCCCTTAAATTCCTGTAATCAGGCTGTTTTAAAAGCTAGTATCTGATTATTCCTCTGTTAGTTTCCCCCAAAGCATATCTTCTCAGAAGCAAAAGGTGATTCGAACCACTACTGCTGCTGGATTACCACACCCAGTACAGTCGCCTTTAAAAAGCTCCTGTTTAGAGAACGAGACAAAAGTCCGCCATTGGATGAGGATTTCAATTGTGGAAATACCTGAGATGATAAAAATGCCTTCAATGTTCTCCTGTTCTCCCTGTTTGTTTCAACTAGACCATTTCAGACATGATAACATGGACGTGCGTAGGGTATTTCACACCACCAATAAATGGGATGCAGGAGCTTCAAGGAGTTAGAGCAGGCTTTTGCCACCCAGCTGCTGGCTGCTAAATATTTCTTCTATTTTGATTTAATGACCAATATGGTTTTGCATTCAAAAAAGCAATGGAGGAAGGAAAAAAGATGAAAATGAATCTCCATGCGCCACAAACAGAGGGCTCGGGTGGCTGGTTTGGTTGGTACATCACTGTTACCTTTTAGTATCAGCCAGGCTGCTGGTTTTGATCCTCCTTTTCGTTCTTGCCAAGCACTTTCTTTTTACACTTCGCAGCAATGAGGTGTTGGTGTAGTATTGCTAACTGAAGCATTCAAGACTCAAGTGTCAGGTGCCTAACATCATGAGTCTTAAAGCGATGAGATTAGGAAAGCAATACATGGGATTTATTCTCATTGCCTTCTAGCTTTTGAAATTGTCGGTTCTCTTTGGGTTCCCTTTTACAAGATCCCCCTTCTCAACCATGAGTGTTAAGGGCATCTTCTTTTTGTTTCTATCCCCTTTTTAATGAGGACTGGCATTGTCACAGGTTTCCATGATTTCAGGAACTGTGTTTCATGGCAGACACCGTAAAAACATTGTTAAACTTGTGGTAAGAACGTGGTGGCAGGAAAACTCTGTTACCAGAGTGTTAGATTTCTCTGGGCTGTAAAAGGCATTTATAGATTGTGGTTGAGGGACAAGGGGTCAAATATTGCGAGTCTTACCTCATCTCTGCTTAGCTGAGTCCCTACCAACTTCAGTGGGAGCTCAGCTGGAGCGAAGAGATGAAGATGTGTCCTACTTAGAAGTTGAGACCTTGTTTTGTTGGCAGGGGGTGGTTTTGTTTAGTTGTTTTGTTTTGGGAAGCGACAAGACAGAAACACTGCTCGGCGAAACAAAGGGAGCTATAACCAGGCTGTGCTTGTTACAACAGCGTGGTATTTAATGATAAGAATTAAACAGAGCAGAAAATACATTTTTTCCTGGTATTTCAGGTGCTTTTTTCCTACTGCCTTTGCTGCACATGAGTGAAACACATTTAGATGTATTCAATTCAATCCGTGATTTCAGGGAAGGATAATTTCTCATCCAGTTTTAGAAAAGGAAGAAAAGCAAGCTTGTGTGGCAGAAAGTGGGTTTACCAAAGCGGGTTCTGATCTCAGTGTTGCAATGGATGTGAGATCTTGTCTCAACCATTTCTGCCAGGACCCCTTGGGGAAAGTGGGGGGAAGACAGGAAAACCAAAAAGATGCAAAGGCAATTTTTAAGGTTACATTTTAAAATGCTTTTTAATGAACAACTCTGCTAAAAGCATCTGTCATTTACCTCCAAATAAGTTAGCTTGAAGGTGTGGTGAATGCTTTACAATGATTATTTGTGGTAGACTTTATTATGTATAGTTCTGAGCACACAGTTTCCAAGAGAAATCCTATTGAAACTCCTTGTGTAAATATAGGTACCTCACAGGAGCAGTGGATTTGGCCATAGGGGTATAGATCATACCATCCCAATAGGGATAGGGTATAGATCATACCATCCCAAACCTGCTCACTGTAGTGACTGAACAAGGTCCCGCTTTGGCTCAGCCAGAGCTATTTTGGCAGCAGACCCTTTGACCAGCCAGAAATCACTGTTGTCCACTTCCAAAAATCAGACCTTGCAGCTTCTTTTTCGGCTGGAGAAAGTGGTCACTTCCATGTGAAACAACAGGGAAAAATGAGCAGAATCTATTCTTCATTCTTTTGATGTAATTCTGGAGAAATTCCCTTAGCTGTAAATCTGCCATTATTCCCAGGACTGAAAGCATCAGGGAAGGTACATGAAATCTTTATTTCTCTAAGCAATTTGATGTATGGCATAGGGAAGACTCCTGAATATGCAAAGAATTATTGCAAAGAGTTTTAGGAACATTCCTCTCCTTCCCTGTGTCCCTCTAATAACCCTTTTTGGAGGTTACTGCATATGGATCTGCCATGAATATATCTATTCTGCCATGGAATAGATACATTCAGCTCAGTGAAGAAACTCAGAGGGTAGAGGGATTTTTGGTCTTGTTTGAGCATACCCAGGAAGAAAAAAATGCTTTTTTATGTCTTTTTAGCATCTTAATTTAAAATAAATTCCTCAAAACTATGATGCTGTAAAACAAAGTGTGGGGGGAAAAAAGCTCTTAAAGGAAATGCTCTTAAACATAAGGATATGAGATAATGAAATGGGCTACTGGGATAAGCATATTTATTGGGTTTGTTATGTATCAAATGTAACAAAAGTAAAGTGTCTGAAGAACTCCATGTGTGGTTCCTTCACACTCTTTGATCACACAATTCCCCCTTTAATTCAGATGCAGTAGAGCTTAAGTGGCTTCATTGATGTGTTAAGTGTGGAATGATTTTTTTATAAAAAAAAAAAAAAAAATACAAAAAAGCAAAAAAAAAAGAGAAAAAAAAAAAAAAGACCCCATTATGTGTCCAGAAAAGCCTTGTGTGCACTTGTTTATTGAGACAGGAAGTCGGTTTCCCACACCGAACAACGGTGCCGAAACACTGCAAAATTGTGTAGGGGAAGAAAAGTAAAGGAAACTTAATTTTCTACCTGGCAGAAATCGGCCTCCGGAGGAAGAAGTAGACAATGAGATTGGGCTTAAACCGAAGAATAGAGCTTGATTGATTTTAGGAAAATGCCCCACACCATTTATACAGGGGGTTCATGTGCTGCTTTTGTTAGTAAAATGCGAGGCTTTGGTACGAGCGTCTTTGTAGTCAGCCTGCTGCTAAAGTATTGCTTCCACTCTTGCATTGCCCAGAGGAGAAAACACCCAGAAGAACGGCTGTCAGGTAGAAACAGAGCATTTAAATATATATTAAAACCAAGAGAACGGCGTACTACTTTTAGGTCATTCCTTAGCAGTTTATCACTGACAGAAATCTACGTCAGGCTCTTTGGATGCTGCAGTGGTGGAAATCAGGAGAGTTTCTTTTATCTGAGACAAAGGAGCTCCTCGCTGCTCCCGCACCTGATGCTCTGGGCCAGCCTTCTCACACAGCAGCACAGAAAAAAATACCCTTTCCATGAGACCTGTGTGTTAATATTAAGAGCAAAGCAGGGGGAAAAGATCGAGTGAGGAGGTTTTTAGGCTGATAGCTCATATATTTACTCATACCTAGGCATTTTAACATGATTAATACCAGGCTGCAGTATTAGATGTATCTCCGTCTCCTATTTGGTCAGTGAAGGTTATGGAATGGAAGTGAAATATTGGGCATTTATTGGTGTTTTCAGCTCTAAGTCCCCAGAAAGGTCAGAAGTGCAGCAGGCCCAGTGCTGTGGGCTCAGAGCCCAGACTTTTAATCGGAGGAAGAAAGCCCAACGTCCGAGGAGCAAGACTGGCACAAAGACATCAAGTGACTCGCCAAAGGTCACGTAATTCATTGGTAGCAGAGAGCAGAATAAATAGCAGATTTTGTAGGTTCTGTGTTTCGCTGCAATTTCGCCTTTCTCTGGTTTTATTCAGCAAATACTGATGTCTTCCACCTCTGCCATAGTAGAGTGCTGTTGTGTTCGGCGCGAAGGTCTTTTTTTGCCTTGGAAGCTTGTAAAAATGTGCGGTTTCCTAGACTCTGGTGCCAAACCCAAGGCTATTCAAAACAAACAAACACAAAAGCCCTCCAAAATGCAGAGTGGGCCTTTATAAATATTATCTTGAGGTGGATGTGTGCAAAACGCTCCCAGGGAAAAGACAGCCCTTTCCCTTTGCTCCGAGCTGGCAGGTTTGCAGGACCTCAATGACAGGCACAGTCAGAGGTTCTCCCTTAGCTGTGTCCCTCCTGGGGTGAGCAGCACTACAGAGCACTTGTTCCTATTACCCGAATGCCAAACCTCCCTCACAAATGTGTGTGCTTATACATAATCTAACTTAAGTATTTTTTACCTGCCTCTTTTTAATCCTTTTAAGGCAGAGCTTGGAGGGAAACTGAGCATTTTCCTAATGCTCATGCACTTTCCCACTGACACGTGCAGCTCCCCCTTCCATAACCCTGCTCTCCCAGAGCCTTTTCCAGCCCATATAAAACTCTTCTTCCTTTCAGCACCATCTCCCCACACCCAGCACATTCCTTTCATGTGCACAGACCGATGGCCTTATCTCTCACTCGCACCCTAATTATGAAATGTGTGGTATGCTGTTGCTCCATGAGAACAGAAAAAGCTCCAACTGGGCAGAAGTTAAAGGATTCTTCTTGTTGCTTTTCAGACAAGCCAGGTTCAGGGTAAACTGTCAATCCTTGGTGGTTTGGGGGGGGTTTATTCCTTGAGAATGGGAAAAGAATACTGAAATGATGGCTAAACCCATAAGCTGTATCTTGCTCATAAGGATGGCTTAAAGAAGGTTGTTTGCACTGAGCTACCCTTTCCAGCACTGGATCCAGGTTGGAAGTGTTTGTCCATCTGTTTGTCACACCTGACAGACACTGAGACAGCACAGAGGATTTGATGCTGAGCTCCTGAACTCGACCTGGGGCTCAGGTTGTTCTGGTCTTGCAGCGTCTCGCCATCAGCATAGGTCAGCACAGATATTTCTCACTGTTCTTGCGAGCTGCAGGACCTCGGTACGTAGCAGGAGGCTTTCTGTGTCTGGCAGGCATGTGGTCCTTAAAATGCAACTGTCAGACACTTTGCAGTGGGATGTTCAAAGCGGATGACTACTGGCTTATGTCTGCTTCTACTGAAATTGTCTGTAGCAGCAAGACAGCTAGGCCAAGATATGAATGCCTTTGAAAATCCCACCGTGAAATACTGTATCTGAGAGCTACATCTGAATAGTGCAGAACCCCCTTCTTCCCCAGTTATTGAAAAACATAAGCATTAACCTCATCATCCATTCAAAAAGAGGAACATATTCGTGACCTGCCATCAATTCCTGCTCCTCCTGACCCTCCCCCTATCCCCACTTTGTCAGCCCTTAGTGAACCAAAAACTGGCTTTTCTGATTTGAATCATGATTCAGCCTGATGCGATTTGAAATGCCTGAATTCTTAACCCCCTGCATGATGGGATTGTATCTAATGGAAATGCCAGCAGCCTTTAAGTCAGGCATGGCAGCGTCTTGCCAGCCGCTATACCCAGCATGCTAAATAAATGATAAATATTGTTGCACATATGTTACATCTGTCAAAAGTCTCAACATCACGCAATCATCGTGTGGCCTTTATAAGGTGATGAAAGGAGCAAAAACAACAACAAACCCCAATGCAAACATCAGATAGGAAATAGACGTTCTCTGCCAGTGCAAATAAAATACCCTGTTAGTGAAATACACTTGGAAGGAAGGGGAATATCTTTTATTAGGTAACATAAAGAACTGAGAAGAGTGGAAATTCTGTGGATTCAGAGTTTCTCCATCACCTCAAGTAGCTCCCCTCTGTCCTTATTCTGAAGTGGGTATGATGCTGTTATTGTTTGCATTTAGGACGTCCCAGGTTCTGCTTTTAAACACCAGGGTCAGGCGTGGGAGAAGGGAAGATAATTAAAGAAAGCTCTTCAAGGTCTTAAGTACCAATGTTACTTCTGGATGTTAGCTGCGTAGTTCCACATCACACTGAATGGCTTCAGTCTGCTGAAGGTTGGTATATACTGTTCTACTTTTCCCCAAGGCAGGAATTTTAGTATCACTTGCTCTAGAAGGGGCACGTGGCCAGTCACAGGGAGCATTAAGGCAAGACTGCGGTCAGTCTTAATGCCAGTGTTCAAGAACGTGCAGGTTCCTTGCCTATCTGAGGTTTGTGAGGGTTACCTTGAAGGGCACCCCACTTCTGCAAAGGACTTAGTCTGCCTGTGGGGAGGAGAAGGCAGGGAGAGGGTGAGCAAAGAGAGGAGGCTGTCAGTATGCTGAGCCGTGGCTCTGCTCCTCTGCACCAGCTGGATGGCGGGGAGGAAGGATGCTGAAGTGCTAATGCATCTTCCTTCCCTCCAGCAGAAATGAGTCGCTGCAGAAGAGCAGATCCTCAGAGGAGCGTTTCAGAGGCAGGGTCCCTCCTGAGGGGAGGAGTGGAGGGGAGGTGGAGCTGCTCCACCTCTTGCCCAAGGCTCTGCCTAAGGGCAAAATCTCAGCCCAAGAAACATATTCCCTCTTTCTCCCTCCCTCCTTAAAAATAAGGGTCACAGTGGCATTTACCTTGAAGTCTATTAAAAAAACATTGAACTCCCAGAGTGTGGCATGTGTGTTTCCTATTAAGAAAGCAGTTCCAGACTAATAACCATTTTTAATGGCTGCTGTTGTGCTTTGCACTAAATGATATCAGCTATTATTACACGAGAAAGGCAAAGAAGCCTGGAAAATTAAATGAAATCCTTCTGTGGATATTTCAAAGGGGATCAAAGATGCTCCCCAGCTCTTGCTTGAGTCCAGGTGTGACATTTCCTAGTTCAAATGTGAGGTAGGGAACCCCTGGAAAAGCACTTCTGCAAAAAGCAGGTATAATTTTCCTTTTCCTTCTTTGTCTTCAATCAAGAAACTGTTGGAAGTCAGAGAATTGACTTCATAAAAATAAGAATAAAATCAGGTCAACTGAGGCTGAGGAAGGGCAGTGAGCCTGTGTGGACAGTGGCAGAGGGCAGGAAGAATGGTGTACAGCCAATCCCTTGAGCAGGAGTGCACATGTGAAAGTCCCAGCCAACCTAACCAGCTTGAAGTATCCTTCTAACATTGGGTATGACACATTCATCGTCCCTCATTGATATAGAATGGTGTTAGTTGCAACTCATGATCAGCGTACACTGACATCTAATTTTCCCTGTGTTTGCTCCTCTCTTTCGTGTGGATGCTTTCAGGAGTGAGTGGATATGGCAGGTCTTGTAGCCTATGACTGTGACACCTGCACAACAGTCTGTCCAGACTCACTGGTGCTCCATAGAGGAAATAGATGCTACTTGTAGGATGTGATTCATCTTATCCTTAAATACATGAGTTGTACCCTAACTATGTCTCTTTTTCTCCTTTAGCTGTAGCAGGAATCAAGGATGACTAGGTCTAACAGTAAAGAACTTACCTTGTGGGACAAGACAAGAGGGAAAGCCAGGGACAGGGGTTTTTGACCTTCACAATGTGTTTCAAATTAGTTGTAAGCTATGACTGCAAGTTGAGAAAAATTCAAACCAGCCTGATGGTATTGAAACAAGTCAAATTTGGTTGAGGCCCAATGGTTTGTAATTTAGTTTCAGACCATGACTGTGGGTCTTAAAACCCCCAACCAGTGGGTCTTGTTGGCAAGTTGAGCATCTACTAATAATATGGCTGTGAAAGCAAAGGCTTTTATGCTCAGGGCTCAGTCCTACCAGGCTTTGAGCTCCCCAGATCTCCCACTAATTCTGTGGGAAGTAAAGATGCCCACCACTTTGCAGGGTCTAACCCTACACATGGGCTGCACACTCACAGGGATCTTTGTCCCATTAACTTCAGTGGAGTTACCTCCATTTGGACTAGCTGCAGAAGTACTCCTGGTATTTATAGAGAAACTCTGCAAGTCAGGGTGATCCATTTAGATTATCCTATTAAAAGGATGCAGCCTGTTTTCCAAATACACAGGAATCTAACTAACTTAGTTGCTCTAATTAGTCCCTCCTGCATTTTCCACCATGCTATTAAAATATGTTATACTCAAATGCAATGAAATGCTTGTAAATCAAGTGAGATTAAAAATCCCTTTGGCTGCAGAGATGTGTTTATCATAAAGACTTTAACATCCTGAATTTGAAGAAATGCTATACACTGCTGAGGGAGGCAGGGTTCATATGGAGGAGCAGTCTCTTTTATTGCATCCTCTCATGGAGCTGAAGAACAAAACAACATAAGAAAGAACAAATTTTCAGGCACACCATCCCTTTCTCTGCACCAAACACAGTTTGGGGATGAAATGAGTCCAGTTGTCTCTGTGATTTCATTGCAGAGGTTTGGATCTGGCTTCACTTGCATTGCGCCCGGTACCACTTTCCTTTCAGAAACCTTCAGCTGTGAGAACCATGCCTGTGCACACTGTTTCATTGTGACATCCCTGCAGATACTGCTATCCTATGCTCCTTTTTTTAGCACAAGATATGTGAAAGTTCAGTTGCGTAGACTGAAGGTGGGTGTTGCTCAGTGCCTGTTCAGAACCTCCTCTCTGGGTTTCATTTCCTGGTTCAGGGTTGAGTTTGAGTGAACCAAAACCTGAAAGGGATCTTCAGAAGATTATTAGCTGACTTGTAATGAAAGTGGTGTTAAATCTTAATGGTTAGAAATGATTTTCTTAAAGAAACCAGTACTTTGAAGTACTGTTAAGTTTACACTTGGCTAAGGAAGGGAGATAGACCCTCATGTAATAAAAAGTACTTTAAGTCCTTTAAGGGTATTTCAGCAAGGCTGGGGTATGTCAAGTGAGAACCTAATCCTAGAACTTATGCCAGTCTTCACTTATCACTTATTAAGCTTGTATTTGGTTACTGAGTTCCCCTATTATTTCTTCTTTTCTTTCAGATATGTTTGGTTCGATCCCTTTTGGGTCCCTCTTGCTAATACTCTGCATCTTCCTCCCCTTCTATGTAAAATGCATGGAGAAAATGGGCCCAATATATCTGAAAAGCATGAGGAAGTGATAAGATTTATTCCCGGTCCAGTTTCAGAGAGGTTAATTGCCTTGCTGAGAATCAATAAGGGAAGCCTGTGGCTAATCTTCAACCAAATCTCAGTTTCCCACATCACAGGAGAGCAAACTGGTTATTTAAAGTTGTTATTTACGTTTATTCCAGCCCGATACTTACATCCCTCCCCTCCAACTCTGCCGTGGTGGCTGTGAGCATGGCCGTGTTGCTGAAGATCCTTCCTCTTTACAGCAGTTGTGCAGAAACCGCTTTCCTCTGTCATTCCTTTTCGGCAGCAGCGATTTGTTGTTTGCCAGAAATAGCTGCAGCTTAGCACCTGTTGTGCAGCCCGAGAGGCGCAACACAAACAGAACTTATGTTCGCAGGACTGGACCAGGATCCTCTTGGTTTTCCAATAGAATTCTCCTTCTGTTTTACCAGACAAATAATCTGTTGCGATTCTTATTGCTTCTTATCTTTTGCAGCTTGGACCGGTTCCATGCACCATTTTGTTCTCAAAGATGCCTAAGCTGATTCTTCAGCGCTAGCCAAAACAAATGAGAGTCTTGGCTGCCAGCGTGGTAGCAGCAGCTGGTTTCACTATGGCTCCCTACACCTAACACTGGGGCAGCTTTGACTTAGATAAAGATCCCTTTCCCTCATTATGAGACTGGGAAGCACTGGGGAGCAGGCAGGAGGGAAATGGAGTCCTGTAAAGTTGTTCAGCTGATCTTGTTTTTAGAGGAACAGGGGAGGTCTTTATTAGAGGTGTTTGTTTATTGTGTGTTCTCCCAAGGCATTCGTCACGAGAAAGAACGGGGTCGAATGGATAGGGCACAGGACTGGGAACTGAGACACCCAGGATCTGTCCCAGACACTCACCTGCTGTGTGACTTTGAGTTTTCCCTGTCTTGCTTTGCCGTCCCCATTCAGGCTGCCAGAACTTCACAGCTGGAGCTGGCTTCTGTTGCGCGGCTGTACAAGCTAACATAAAAGGCGCCTGGTCCCAGCTGAGCCCTATAAACATTGGTGCAATGCAAATAGTAATATATATTGTCCAATTTATCAGTCCTGGTAGATACAGTAGATAGTATGGCATCCCCGGGAGGTTTTTAATGCCTAAAATGAATACAGTTTGAATTAGAAAAACAAAGGGAAGGTGTAGGAGAGAGGTGAATAAGGAGTGTAATGAAAGACAAGGTCCAGCAAGTTCCTGAACTTGTGAAAAGTTCACGTCTAGACTCAGTCTGGGTCTGAGCTTTCTGATTCTGTACTACCAGTCATTAATACATAGGTGAGAAGCAATTATGGGAGTTCTCACCTTCTATTCTGCAGATTGAAACCCTCTTTTCCTTGCTGCATGTGTTCCTTCACCTGGACTGGAATAGCTAAGAAAAATAGGGAGCCTTGTAATTGGGAAGCCCACAGTTAACCAAGCAGGTTTT
>JANHGB010050216.1:0-36383 GCA_026283785.1 Coracopsis vasa | reverse complement strand
GGATGGGGCAGCCACAGCTTCTCTGGGCACCCTGTGCCAGCGCCTCAGTACCCTCACAGGGAAGAGCTTCTGCCTAATATCTAATCTAAATCTACCCTCTTTCAGCTCAAAGCCATCACCTTGAAGTATGACTTGAGCTGTGACCGCTTTGACTTTTCTTCCATGGCTTTTCACTGTGACTCTTCCATTGTGGTGTTTGTGCCCAGTGTGCCCTGAACCACCCATTGCTAGGAAGGTGTTTTGAAGAAGACAGATCTGAGCATGCAAGCTGATAGACATGCCTGCTAACTGCTCTCTCATTTAGGTAAGAGCAGCTTTCCACATATTATTCAACACTAAAAAATTATGCGGTTTGGATCTCCAAATATTCCTGTACTGGAAAACCATTTGCAAAAAAGTGGATAACTGAATAGGAGTGGGACTTTCTCAACCACTTTCTCCTCTCTCTGTCCCCAGTGTATGGATCCCTTACCCCTGCACTGCTCACCCCCACCCCAACCCCTTCGGACCCCCAAGCAGTACATCTCTAACCTGGTGTGACCCTTTTTGGGGGAAGGAGAGAAGGTGGGTGTGAAGTTCATCAAGTTTTCAGCCCATCCTTCTCCTTCACCTGCAAAAGTAGCAGAGTTATGTGGATAAAACTGCTCAGGCTCTGGGAAGATGAACAGGCTTGGGGCTGGGAGGTGTGGAGCAGGGGTGGGCTGGACCACCCAGGCCAGCACGGAGCAGGGCACAATGACACTATTCCGGCTGGCTGGTAGCAGGAGTATTGTTTAGAATCATGCTGCTGCTGTGGTGTTGGTAAGTCACCCCATCAGTAATGTTTAGCACCTCATCAGATCAGCCTTGTGAAAGGTAACATTTCTGGTTGCACACTGGTACAGGTGGTGTTGTCATGCTGGAGAGTACATTATGGGAATTTCATGGTTACCGAATATGCTTCAGTGTAGAAATAGGTGCTTGGCAGGGATCACAGCATGGTGATTTATGCATATAAAAGGATTTAATATATAACTTTGTGAACCTGATCCTGAAAGTGAGGGATTGATGGCATTGGTTATAGCTAGGCCTGGTAAAAGCTTTGTTTCTCCATTCGTACTTTTCTGTAAGTCTACTTAATACCTTGCTGTAGTAGCTCCAATGTTATACCTCTGCAAGAAGGGGTTTGACAGTTATGCTGAATTGCATGACTGCCAAGTGAATGTGGCTTTGACCAAATGTCCACTAAACATCAGGACAAAACTGCTAATCTTGGTCTTGCTTTTATGATCTATACAAGTTTGTGGGTCTAACTCAAAACTCGGCAGTAGAAAATAGTGCGGCAGGTCATGGAGCCACCCATCTTTCTCTTTTGAAAGCTTTTATTGGTTAAGAAGTGTCTGCACTGAATGACCAGCTTGAGATGGTCTTTGTGTTGTCTGATACTTGGGTAAACTTTCACTTACTTTTGTTACCTGCGTGTTGATCTTTAACTAAATTATTTCTTTTCCTTGAAGCCTGTCAAATCAGTTTTTCTATCTAGTATTGCTTGCCAGTCCTGGTATCAAGGGGAACTATTCTGCTGGAATGGGAGAAGGAAAATCAGAATCTGTATGTTAGGTTAAACAAGGGACTTTTAACAAATATGAAACTGCAGATGAAAGGAATTGACAAGATTACTTCCTGAGTTAAGAACAAGGCAGGTTCTTAAGAACAAGGAGAGCACTGGGGTGCCTTTCTTCTGTGGATATCCAGTCTTGTGCTTTCAGGTGAGTCTTTCCTGGGATCTTAATGCTTAGTGCAGGGTTCAATTTTGTAACTTGCAACATGTCTTATTAAAATATATGTTCTGCTTTTATAAATATTTAAAACTAAGCACTTAGTAAAGATTTCATAATAGCATGTAGTAAGCTTTTATGAACCATTAACAATGGTATGATGAACTAATTTGTGTGGTTTCTATGCAGAGCCAAAGAATGGAAGAAGGGAGGGTGCAGAATCCTTGTGGGAAAAGAAAACAATTAATCAATTATTAATTGCCGGCAGAATTGTAATGTCTTCTTCAGCTGTACTTGATTTAGCCAGCCTGTAAATTGGGGAGGGAGGACGCACCCAGCAAACCCTTGCTGCTTAACCCATGGGAAGACAATTGGACCTTTGGGTATTTTTAGGGCAAAGCTTAGTGTTAGTATTATTAGTTGGCTGTGAAGGCAGGCCCATGGAGGTGTGCTGACTCCTGCACAGACAGACAGACAGATCGATCCTCCGTGCCTGGCTGGAGTCCTGCTTTTGTACAGTAAGGTACAGAATAAGAAATAAGGTGGCAAAAAGTGACTTTGACACCTTCTGCAGAGGAATGTGGGAATAGGAAAAAAGACTTTCAGGGTAATATAGGCCCCAAAATGGATGGCATTATTTTCTTGCTTAACAAATAGACTCTTTGCAAAAGCTTGGGGTCAGGAAGGGATAGGCTTGAACTGAACCAGCTATCCACATTTTGCAGTCTGGGTGTAATGTGTAGCCTATTTTCTGTATTAAAAGAGAATAAGGTTTTGGCAATTATTTTGAAGCAATTTATATACAAATATTTGCAAAAGAACAAATATGTTTCTCAAAGTGCTGTGGATGATAAAGGAGACCAATCTGACCTGCAGAATATTTGGCAACATGGTTTGTATCTTTAAACAAAATTGTTAACAATTCCTAAGAGCATTTAAAAAAATCTCTACTGCTTTTCTTTCTTCCAAAGAATTTTCTGGTAAAGCTTTTTTGGGTTGGTTGATTTGTCTCTTCCTTGAAGCAATCCAGTTGAGTATATCTAGGGATAATCTGCAGAAGGTGAAACTCTCCTTTGAAAGCAAATCAAGCGGGATAGACTTGTAAGTCTTCCAGAGAGTCCATCTGCATCATTTTTAGAATGTAAGAAAAAGCCAAGATGTGCAACATCAGATACCTACATCAGGTCATGCTTTGACAAGCCAATGGGAATTTCAGACTATTTAATACGCATTCTTGTAAAAGCTAATGTAAGTACTTGTGGGTTTTTTGGTGTGTTTCACACACACACATATACCTCCCCCCCCAGTCCTTGCTTTCTTCAGATTTCTGGAGCGAGGTGTCCAGCACCAAAGCTGTGAAGAAATGGCTGTAAGCAGGATTATCCCTACTTCCTTCTGAAAATCTGCTGTGTGCATTTACTGCCCCTTTCCATCACATCAGCCACTTCAGATGGTCACAAACCAGTGAAGGACAGGTGAGCATAGAAGAAAATGTTACAGGCATCAGTTTTTCTTTAGGTGGTTGTTGCAGGGGAGTTCTTAGCTCCTAACTGACATGCAGCTGGTGGGTAGCAATGTGGAGGGAGGGAGAGTGGAAAGAGGTAACGGAGGGAAAAGAAATCTTACCTTGGCTTCACCAGTGGCAACATGAGCATATGCAATTATAAGATAGCTGGCAGATGACAGAGTTAGTTAATGTAACAAGCCCT
The DNA here is from genome assembly GCA_026283785.1 of Coracopsis vasa. Lineage (NCBI taxonomy): Eukaryota > Metazoa > Chordata > Aves > Psittaciformes > Psittacidae > Coracopsis > Coracopsis vasa. The sequence goes on along the minus strand of JANHGB010050216.1, from coordinate 32,917 downwards.
GTAAAACATTTAGCCACATTCTAGTGTTTAATCAGCTGTGTAAAGTGCAATATCTATCTTTCAATTTTATGCCATTAAGGGAGACAAGATTTTGATTAGGTACTTAATCTGGGCAAGAGGAAAACAGGCCCAGAGCAAGCCCACAATAGGCAGCAGAAGGGACATTCGACGAAGGATTCGATAAAGGAGAAAGACAGAAATTTAACATAAAAGAGAATTAGTGCAGCTCCTTTCAATTTAGTGCACAGATTTTTATGGACTAATCAATTAGAGGCTGTGGCGGTGCTGCTGGGAAGTGGTGCCGTGTTAGAGGCTTTGCCATATTAATTCTATTCATTACACTGAGGTCAGATGGAGTGCTTTGGAGAAGCCCCTGCTGCTGAGCAGGTCACGTCGTGTGTGTCATCCCTTTGTTCAAAGGGGTGAATGGGTAAAGTGAGCACTGAAGTTGTGGGGCAGTTGTTTGTACAGCATCTTGCTCTGTGTGAGTGCATGCAGGTTCATAGAATCATAGAATGGTTTGGGTTGGAAAGGACCTTAAGTTCACCTAGTTCCAACCCCCCAGCCATGGGCAGGGACACCACACACTAGACCATGTCACCCAAGGCTGTCCAACCTGGCCTTGCACACTGCCAAGGGTGTATGTTCTTCTGCTTTTCCTCATTCTCTCTTGCTTTCCGCCAGTCACTCCTTTGAAAGCCATTTTCCTGATATTTTCCTCTATTGAGGAAACAGTTTTCCTGGAGAGAAGGAGATCCAGAGGTACAATGCTAGATGGTGCATTGGGAGGTCTGGGTGCAGCTTGCAGATCTACTTAAGACTTCCTTCTGACCTTCAACAAATCGTCCCACTTGAACATTATCTCACATGAAAGCGATGAAGTTAGCTACTTTACCCTGTGAAGGTGAACAATGAAAGCACTTGTGAGTTACAGGTAACTCACATGGGTACACAGCTGTGTACCCATTCTCCCATGCAAATAAGATTCATTCAGGTGTGCCAGAGGCATTGCTATATATTACAGTCTTTATCTCATGCAGTATCTAGAGCTGGGCACCTATGGACATCACAATATATGAAAGAGTTTGAAGTATTTGAGGGATCTGCCATGCTTGTGCTTGGGTCAGGAGGGTAGCAGTATGGGCTTCCTTTGAAAGGTAGCCTACTCTCAGAATGGGATTTTGCATGGGAAAAGACTTTACTTTTCCCTGAGAAAGATGCTGTGCAGTTTGGGGTAGGGACAGCAGAGATTCGTTGTTCATGGAGTGGAAAGAGTGTAAGGTCACAAAACCCTGGTACAAAGAAAGTGAAGAGAAACCTTCAGGAGATGAACTGAAGAGGATGGAGATCTGGACAGCGAAGAGGACAGCTTTCAGCTTCTCTGAAGTAGATGTCCAAAGGCTTGACTGTTCTTAACTGCAGTGAGAGACATTGCCAGGAACTTAACTGGAAAGGGTGCTTGGGCAAGCACCATAAAGAGGGATACACATTTGGGCTTCTTGGATCTCTCAAGGGCCTGGAATATCTGTAGTGATTTGAGGCTTGAACTGTGATAGCTTGGAACACATTCTGAGAAGGGGTACTTGTCTCGTAGAAGCATGGGGAGAGAAAAATGAGCCAATTGGGCAATGAGAAGATCTGGCATCAGGACAGCTATGACTTTCTAGGGGTTCCCCAGTAAAGACCTTCTTTCTGTATGGGAGAACTTTTCATAGTGTAGTATAGTGGAGAAACTACGGAGGAGTATTTTTGGACTGAAGAGTATGTAACATGCCTCCTGCCACCATTTAGAGGGGCTTCAGTGTTTTCTTCTTAGCTTGTCCTTTTCCAGGCAACAGTGGTCAATTCATATTCCAGCCTGTGTCCCTGGCAGAGCTTATGTTTTGGTTCTGATCCATGAACAGTTCAGAGAACAAGTAGTTCTCTTCTTTCTTTTCTGCTGGGGTGGACTGCAGTATTTAGGATTGTATCTACTCACAGTATATGTATGGTCCTGAAGAGGCTGGAGAGCAGAGAATATCTTTGGAAAAACACTTATTTTTTTCATCTGTGTCTTGTTTGTGGAGTAGCCTCTAGGACCTGCACCACAGTGTGCTTCGTGCACTGATTTTAGACCTGAGTAGACCTGTAAAGATCAAGGGAGAAGAGACTGCAGATGTAAAGGTTAGAAGAAAATCTTGCTTGTTCTTTTCAATGCTGATTTAAAAGTAGTTAATTTCTTCCTTGAGTGTTTTGCTTTTTCTTAGCACTGTTATTCTAGCTTTCAGAAAGTACTTTGTGCTCTGGGGCAGTACTTTGTGCTCTGGTCTACAGCAGCCTCTGAGGCTGATCCACTGCATTGTAAGACTCACAGTAGGATGCTCTCTGTTTTAAGTGGCAATTTGTCAGTCATTCTGGGTGTATGTATGTAAGGCAGTGGAATTCTTGTATGATATAACTGATAAGTCTATAGTCTCTAGAAAAGCTTAAAATAGAATTGCCACTTAACTCCTCTGTCTTTGGTGGGGGGTGAGGGTCGGGATTTTTGTCACCTTCCATATATAGTCTTCATTCTGCACTGGGTTGCGTTGGGCTTCTTATAGTCCCCTCTAATTCTATTCAACCACAGAATTACTTTTTTTTGTTCTGAATACAGTGGCTCCTTCAAATCCTTGTCTCCTGAGGATGATATGACGAAGCAGATTAGTTTATGGTAAGCTGCAGAAAACTTGAACTCCCTGACTGTTCAATTCATGCAGAGTTATGACAGGTTATGCCTGGAGGCTACAAGTTAGGGAAATTATTTTCTGTTCAAACATTTCATTTCCCTGCAACTCAATAATTCTCTTTCTCTTCTTATCTTTTTTTGTCTCCTTGCAAGGGAAGTGCTGTGATATAAAACACTTTGGGTCTGGTTGCTTCTTCTCTGCATCTATATATGGGACTAGGAAAATGAGATGCATTTTTTTCTTTAATCATCTAGCCATCTTGTTTGCTAACCAAAATAATCTTATGGAAGTCACAGCTGAAAGCATCTAATGCAAAGGGAAAAGAGCATGTTTTTTTAATCTCATTAAGTCTGTAAAAACGTGACATTTGGAAAACACTGCTAAAGGCTGATGTGAAATGGGATAATCAAGGGTGAATTCCAAATTACCAGGAGCTTCCAGTTAAAATTTGGTCCTGTACAACTGGGGACAATAATTGTGTTTTCAGGGAGTACACTTTACTTGAAAAAAGAAAAGGGGGAAGGAGGGAGTCTTTCTAGGCTGTGCATTTAGAATAGAAATGGGGTAGAATAGATACCAGGGGTATCTACCTGCTTGAATTTGTCCTTCTGCAGACAGATTTTTGGCTCTTCTAAAACTGTGTGTGAGGACTTTGAGTGGTTAAAAGTCTGCTTTTGGACCAGCAGCCCAGATACTGTGGCCATGCACTGGGATTGGTTCCCTGATAGGAGAACCCTCAGCTGAAAGACAAAGCTGTCCTGGGAGTAAGGGGCAAGTAAAACAAAGACACAACTACCTGCAGTGAGGCTCTAAGCATCCCATCACAGTCATAACTTTTTTTGTCCTTGGAGTTGCAGGTTTCCTGGCTTATCCTCTTTGTGTCCATGAACTAAGCCAGGATCTGATTTGAACACGGATATAAATGTACTTCAGGCAGAAAAATCCCTGTTGGCAGTTCCCATAAAACAATAAAATCATGTCAAATTTGACTAATTCTTGGGATGCATTGCCAGCAGAAAGCTGACAGTCTGAATTTGTCATCACTGGAGGGAAAAATGTGTGTATTTCTCTGTGTCTGTGCATGGGAGTGGGGAATGGACTGGGGGAGAATAAAACAACTATTAACAAAATGGAGACGGCATGGCACTCCATTAATGTTATTAATAACCCTATCAGATTTTATTGAAAAGATGCTCTCTGTATCTGAATTTGCCCCTATTTCAGCCCATTTATTAAAGCTGAAATAGCTGAAGTCACTTCAGACCATATTTATTATTATTATTTGCTGAAAGAATGCTGTGATTATGGATCCCATTGGAATTAGAAGAGACAAAGTGTCATCTTTCAGTCTCTTCCCACCTTCCCCAGGGAGCAGTGGAGAGAATGTCTTCCTCTCTGTCTTTTTCTATTAGACTTCACTCTAATTTCTATTAATAGGGTTCTGAGACCTTCTGTAACACTTGAAAATTTATCTCTTAGGTTTGGAATGGTGATATTAACAATAATGGTATGCAGAGGGGAGTATTTTTTTTAATGCTTCCTCCTCTGCCTTCCTGAGCTGGCCCTTGATTCCTGGCACTTTACTGACAGTTCAGGGATGTCTCCAAAATATCCTGTGGGCTCATTCTAACTTAGTTTTAATGGGACATGAAAAGCTGTTTCTGGTTTTAGCTGTAAAGCTGTGTTAGATATGGGGGGGGGAAGAGTGGGGGGAAGGCCCCAGACCAATGTAGGCTACCAGTCGTATGGATTACCTTGTGGTCTTAGGCTTGAGGTTACTCATGCTCAAGCCTGACTCTGACCATATGGCATTAGGTATGGAAATTGTATCGCTGTGGAAAACAGAATTGGTCTGAGATGAGGTCATCCTTTGTAAGAGCAAAGAATATGGATGATACTGACTGAAATGACTGTGTTGGGGTGTGCTGGTCCTTTGAGGAGAACTGCAGGTGTACCACTAATGCAACTGGGACATCAAGCAGTTCCGTGAAAGGGGCAAGGGGAGATGATGAATGATGCCAACTCTCTCCTTAAGGGGAAACTGGGAGAGTAAAGGCCTCTTGTCCTTCTCTGTGAAGAAACTAAGTGCATTTGCTTGAAGGATGAAGCTTCAAGCCTTATACTGGAAAGGGGTGATGTGGGAGGCAACCATTTGTGAAGAGTAAAAGGCTTTAGATTATTTATTTTATTCCCATTTTTATGTGCATCCAAACTTTCTTGTTTGCTTAAAAAAAAGAAAGAGGAGGGAAAGACTTCTCCCAGGTTATCCAGAAAAGCTGATTTGTTCTGTGTCTTGCTAGCTGGAAGCTGCAAAATTCTTTTGTTTGTATACCTCATCCAAACTCGTGTTAGTTAGCATACGCCTTTTCTCAGACTGTTCATACCTTGACTTATGCAAATATCCCCCAGCATTTGCATATAAAGATTATTGTGTCAACAAGTAAATACTTGAAATGTGGAAATAAAGACAGGTGAGTATATGCAGACATACAAATACATCCACAAGCAGCTATTTTCATGCACAGATAAGTCTATCCCTTGCAAATAGCTGCTTTCACCAATCTGCAGGAATTCATTTTTTAAGTAATTTTGACTCTTAGAGGATGGTGAATTAGGAATTCCCTGATTCTTCTCAGGTTTGAGGTGCATATTTGAGCTAGGCCTAAGCAGCAGTCACATGAAACCAACTGGACAACTCCTGAACAAAGCTATTCTGATGGTGATTTAATGACTGACTGCTCTGAACCACATCTGTTCCCTCATTCACTACTATAAAATTAGTATAAAAACAAAACATTTGGTCTTAGTCCAAAAGTGCACATGTTACACCTACAACTTGTTTGGACATCTTGGGGTCAAGGTTGACTCTGCAAGAAAACACGACTGGAAACCAAGTCTGTGTTTTGCTTCATTACTCTGTCTGCCCTTGTATTTTCCACTCCATGCAGTCTCTCTCCTTCTATTAGAAGAGAGTTTAAATTTCATCATCAAAGATGAAGAAAAACAACCACTGTGTAAACAGAGTGAACAACAATAAGGGAAAACAAACATATATTAGGAGCCTGGAAACATATTTTCCTGCCTTCCTGTGCAGGAACAATACCAAAAGGAGTAAGAACAGCAACCTTATGCCAAAGCAGGGTTGAAAAACAAGCGTACAGTCAACTGGATGTCCTGAGAACATATCAGCTACTTAACCTAGCAGAGAAAACTGAACTGAAACAAGAGGTGGCATGGAGAAACACTGGAGCAACACCTTGTTTTATCTTGCCAAAAGGAAAAGGTTGTCTCCTTCTCAATCTGAAGTTTCTAATCCTCAGCAGCTTTGCTGTTTGCAGCAGTGTATTTCATGCCTGCAAAGTAGAGAATGTCCTCTGAAGATGTTAATGATGTTTAATACTCAGCTGGTATATCTTCTTGAGGCCTGCTTTTCCCAAAGTCATCCAGTGAGATAGGGTGAGGAAAAGCACTTTAAATGTACTTTTCTTTTCCTTCTTAAAAACCTTGGTTTGATTAACTTTTGGCATTACATTTGTTTCATGAGAGACAGGAACTCCTCTGATTATTTGGATCGTAGAGTCAGGTAAATCAAAGGAACAGATCAAAAGAAGAGGAAATATTAATGAAAATCTATATTCTTTGGTCAGCATTTTTAATAGCTCTTGTAGAAAATCAAAAAGGAGAATCAGCTGTACCTCGGAAACTTGTCTGATAAGGATGATATAATGCAATACATTAACTCAAACTTCAGTACTACATACAGCTGGAAACAAAACCAAAAAATGATGTTCTAAATAATGAAGCAATATTTGATTGTTTAAAAGCCTCACAGTATGAAATTTGTCAAAAGTTGACTCTTACAGTTGGCCTGGGGTGGCAGAGCATAGTAATAAAGCCCAAATCTGAGAGGCTGGTGCTCCTGCATCAGAAACGTAAGTGGAAGAATTAATCACTCCCCTTGCATTTCCTTTATGACAGCTGCTGAGTGGAATGTGGGGTAAGTGGGTTTTAATTTTTTGGATTCTTTTGGCTTCTCTGCTTTAAGCTATGTCTAATATTGCATAGCTAAGTGGAGAACTGGGATCAACAGTGCTGGGTAGATTTGACTGCAAAGGCTTATCTGGAAACGGCTGTTTAGCATAAACTAAGTTCCTTTGTGCGAATTGACTTGGAGCTTTTTGAGCCAGGTGGAGTTCCTCATCTTGAGGATGATCACGAGTGGAGGAACCACACAAACTGAGTCTGAGGGTGAAAACTGAATTACTGTCAGGTCTCATGTCTTGGGAGAAGTCAGCCTCAGCTCTGCATCCTCCTTCTGAAACTGTAAGTGGAAATGGCACTGATTGTTCATGCCAAGCTTAAGGAATTATTTGTGTGGAAATGTAAACCAAGTATTGTGGCACTGACAGAAGTGTAATGCAATCTGAGCATCATTCATTCTGTTTGGAACTCAGACTAACCAGGCCCAGCTCATTGCCCCATTCTAGTCCTCAAGCTTTTTAGTTTTTTTCCTTTTACCTTCTTCAACCACAAGAATTGGAATACTCGAAGCGGGAATGCTGAGCTCTGTGACTGTCAGCAGCACAGTCCCAGGCACAGGCCTATTTTGCTTTTATGAGGCAAAGCTGGAATGAAGGAACAACAAAAACAAAGTGCAAGAATGCTTTTATTTCCCCCCGAGGCTCTGGCTTGTGTAGGCTGGATGAGGCAGTGGTATTACTTGTTACCTTCTACACCGGCTCTCTGCTCATTGTGGACGAGCAGTTTCTAACCTACTGGAACTGACTGATTTTTTTGCAAACAAATTTGATTGTCCACCCAACCTCCAGCTAACCCTGACTGCTCTTTAGGAGCAATGCATGAACGAGTTCTATCTCCATTCCTCAGCTGCCACTATTGACAACTTCCTATGTTGATGCAAATAAAAGATGGCTGTGGTTCATACCTCACACTCACACTGAAACTGTATAGGACAAGGGGCAGGTAAAATCCTGGTTACAACCATCTTTCTACAAAGCTGGTACCTTCTATCTGAAGGGCAGGGTGTTTGACTGGTGGTAGCAAAAACTGCTTTTGTCCTTGTTAGTGCTCTGACTCGGGATTACGATCAGATTTGTTTGTTTACAAATTGCTGCTGTAGCCTTTAATACAGCAATGGAAAGATGTTTGCAGCAATAGTATTTCTACTGGATCCGTGCAAGTGCTGCATTTACCACAGGAATAGAAAATGAGTGTGTTAAAAGATTGAGCTCTCTGTGGGGCTGTAGGCTCCACCCTTCTGCAACAGCCAATATAAACACTTTCATAGGGTAGAGAGTATTTCTCCAATTTTGGTTTATAACAGTGATCAGACGTGGAGGTGCCAGAAATCTCTGAGTATTTCCGTGCCAGCTCTGCAGCTGTTAAAGGACACAGACGTGGGATAAGGCTCAAATAAACATCCAAGGGTTTCTTCTGTTGAATGTTTAAATGAATGAAAGTTGAGCTTCTACCTTTCTGAGATTTCCACATTCTTATTAACCTGAGGAAATGCAATAGAGCTCACCACTCAATGTTTTTGAGTGTTTTGTGTCCCAAACTTCCCTGAATTATCACGATCCTTTCCAAGCCCTGATGTGTGATCCTGCCTGACTAATACCATTGGAGACAAACTGGAGAAAGAAACTTACTTCATAAGTGAGCCCAATATTAAACATATAAATAATGTATCCTTCAGCATTATTTATAATGCAGCAGCATCCTTGTGCTATATCATATGCAATTTCACATTGCCTGTTATAACTGCTTTCCTGCCAGGCGCACCCTTCAGTGAGTTCTGAAGTAACATTAGCTGCATCTCTGATTTTTCCCCTTTCTGGTATAACTACTAGTTATGCTGACAATTTTTCATACACGAAGACGAGGTTTAAATTACAATACTAGTATCATACTACATATAATACAATACAAATTACAATACCAATTTAATCTGAAAGTGAACAATTTTCTGTCTGAGAAAAATGGCCACTATGTTTATAGCAGGAGGAGATAAATAACCATTTTAGGTTTGCTTTTCAGTGTTAATGCAGTGCTCAAAGAGTGACTTTTAAGTTATTCCAGAGTGATAACAGCAGAATACACTTTTCCCCTTATCAATTGCCCCATGTAAACCAGTCTGGGTTGTTTTTGTGTCCTTCACGCACCAAATCTGGAATAACAATAAGGAGGCTTATCTGTGTAAGATCAAATGAAAGCCGTAGTTGAATGTTCCATTTGTTTCTTAATGAGTAGTGTCAGGCTGTGCCCTATGCTTAACAAAAGCATATGTGCAGATATTGTTCTGTTATGATTACAGTACAATTATATCATGTCTGTAACAGATTACTGTATCTGGCCTTTTCTTGGTTTAGGAAATAGAGAAGGAGATTAGTTGATAACTTCTGAGAATGCACCTAAATAATAAAAAACAATCCTTTCTGTTAGCCAAATTCCCTCCAATCAGGTTTGGAAGAGCAGTTCTTTTGAGTTCTGGGTGGAAAATTGTGGTATTTTTTTGTTTGTTTGTGTTTTTAACTCAAGAGAACACTTTCAATTACTCCTCTCCGAAACCCAGATTTTATTTTAAAACAAAACCCAACAACTAGAAAAAGGTGAAATGGAAAATTAAAAAAGTTTCAGCTGGGAAATGAAGTCCTTTAATTCCTATGTTCCAGTTTGTTATGTTACAATAATTTGATGTTTCACTGTCACCTCTGTGTGTGGCACCTTCTTGTTCCATTCTACCCTTGGTTATGGACAGCAGTGCATGGCTGGGAGATGTAGTGTAATGTAGGAGCTTTCTTTTGAGAGGAAAACGGGCATGTGAAGTACAATAGTGGCTTTTCAGATTTAAATTTGCCTTTATTTAATACCCCAAAGCCTCAAAGGCTTGTGCAGGCATAAGGAATCAACTTTATTTGTTGAACAGCTCACTTCAAAACATACTTCTGTTTCATATAATTGCTGCCTGTTCCATTAGTAACCATTCATTTTGCAAGTGATAGGGTAATAAGAATCAAAATGATCATTAAGAATGAATGGGTGCTCCCAGTCTGTGCTGGGTGAGTGCTGGGGTTTGGGGGATTTGCAGGTGTATGAACTGAAAAGGTGGAAGGAATTTATCTGGTACACTAATCACTAATCTCCATCTAGACAGAGGCTGAGGGTTAATTTTCTGTTTCAGGTTCATTTAATACCAGAAGCTGGTATTTGTTTATCACTGGTGTTTAACTTTGGCAGGAGATAATGATCTTGAGAGTATGCTGGATCTTGGATTCACTGTGTAGGGTCTGTTATGGGTGAAGGTTCTCAACACATCTGTGCCTTGGTTTCTCAGTGCAAGGGAATAGTGTTGGTATAACTTCTAATGAAACGTGTAAAGCTTGGGCCAGTTCAACAAACGCGACTGAAGAACTTCCCTACCTGTCTTGAAATTATTTTTAAACATCCTAAATCAAAGGAATGAACCTGGAAAGATCTTCCAAGAGTTCTCTTCATCCATAACTTGACTCAAACTGTGCCTGACTGCTCGGTGTTGTCTTCATGGCCTCTTTTCTACAATAGTTGCCCTCTTTGTTCCACAGCTCCTCCTCAGGTTTGGTTTCCAATATGCTGAACACTTGAGGGTTGGTGCCAGTCTTCACCCAACCTCTCTTAAATCATTTCCTCCCCTGGGATGTGTGCAGGTAATTTCATGGTGGGTGACATGCTGCGTCTGCTGCCTCTCCTGCTGATTGAAGCTGTCACCGTGCTTCCCACACTGTTGCATTCCTTTATTTCTGTGCAGTTTCTTGCCCTTTTTCTTTTTCTCTCCCCCTGAATTTTGACTTTGGGCAGCCCATGTTCTGGCAGTGTTTGCTGAACGATGCCTTGATGTGTGATTAATGCCCTTAGGTGCTATGGTAATACAAATAATTAATGAAGGGCTCTTTAATTCTCCTTCATAATAAATGTTATGTGGCATGTTTGAAATACAGCTAAGATGGAGCCATGTGCACCAAAACAGGCATATCTACTCACAGTAACTCTGGTATATTAAAATGCACAGTTTTATTATCAGTAACGTTCTATGCCCTGCAGGCATTTAAAATCCTACTATCCTGAGCAGGAATGAGAAAATAAGAGTTGTCAAACAGGAGCCTCCTTCATGCCAAAAGCCTGAGTTGTAATATCGGGAGGCTTCTTCACAGTACCTCTCTGTTCTTATGCTCACTGGTCTTCAGTTAACATGCTTGTTTTTCCAACTTCTTCAAAAGTTAAGCATGTACCTATGTTCATTTGCCTGTGCTGAAACCAGCACGTAGGGATTCTGTTAATTGCTCTGGTTTCAAGTTGTTTCAGCAGCCTCATTACTGAAGCAGCAAAGCACCTGAGGTCATAACAAAATGCAGAGCAAGTAAGTTAAGGTGATATTTTCTTTGTGCGTTCAAGCTCTTATGATAAAAGCAGATGTAGGTACAGTTCCAAGGCAGGGCTTAGAGGGAATGTTGTGGAGTGCCAAACCTAGTAAGGATACTTGATTTATTTATCTTGAGAGGGAAGGCTTTTACAGGTACAGGTTTCTGGAGTCTCCCTCCTCTGCCTGTGAGCAGCTGATGCCAAACTGTTAGAGAGTGCATAGATAAGGGATATTATTTCCCTCCCTCCATTAAATAACATTTCAATTACAGCACTGCCACTAAGGTGTGGTACCCTGCATTTTTCACTCAAGCTTGTGTTCAACGTGAACATCTGGATATTCCAGTGTGTGTTAAAGCAGGGTAAGTGCTGGGGTATAGTTTGTGGCAATAATTGGAGTGAGGAAGTGGAAGTAAGATCACTTTGCAAAATCTCATTACCTTTGTGAGGGAGGTTGAACTGAGAGTGTTGGCTGAAGGGTACCCTCAGAGTCAGGGACAAAAAGCAAGAGCTGTCCTTTGAGCAACCTGCTCCAGTAGAAGGTGTCCCTGCCCGTGGCAAGGGGCTGGAACTAAAAGAGCTTTAAGGTCCTTTGCAACCCAAACCATTCTATGGTTCTTTGACTCACTTATGAGTTGTCTCAGGCCCTGTTTCTCCTTGAATGTCCCCCACGGTTTTGTTGCTTTTGTCTGTTATCTTTTAAAAAAAGCAGACACATCAGACTGTTGTAGCTCTTGGCTCACGGTGTGACCTGGAGTATCCCACAGCTGCCCCGCGCTGTACTGGGGAGTGGGACTGGCCTTGTTCCTGAGGAGTGTAAAGGCATCATCCTGGGTAAGCAGCACTAGTTGCAGCAGGTTTCTTCTGGGCCCTTAGTATCCTTCTCTTCCCTCGTCCACCAGCTGAGGTATACAGCATGCATTTATTTTTCTTTGGCTCCTGGAGAAAACAAACAGTGGCGTCCAAGAAAGACAGGATTTTCTAATCTCCCATAAAAAGGCTATGGAAATTTGAAAGGAAAGGAAGATGATAGTATCGCCTGCACTGAGACGGCAATTATGAGTCCTGGGAGGAAGTGTATAAAGCCTTATTGAGTGGAGATAGCAGGGATAGCTGCAGGGGCCTGCATGGTGCGAGGAAAAGGCTGGAGGAAACCCTTATCAGACCTGTTATCCTGTCTCTGTCATTCCCATACAGATTAATGAGCTCCAGGATGCCCTCAGCCATGTTCAGACCAGGGTCTGTTTATCCCAAAATAGAAGGTGCTGTCTTGTGCCAGAGTGTCATATTCCCAGGCCAGCAGCACCATTGTGTTTTATTACCCCATTGTATTCACTGTTAAGTTCAAACTTTTCCTCTTAGCTCCTTAATCACTGTTTTGATGGATGAGCTGCATGAGAAAAGCTGCTTTGGCCAGTGCTGTGGAGGACTCAGTATAGATCAAAATGGTTGCTTGGCACTCGCTGAGGCTTGGTTTCCTAATTGTTCTTGCACCAGCTCTAGGGAAAGCAAGGATGGGTGGTGTCTTACCCTTCCCTGCACTAAACGTGGAGGAAGGAGTAGGAAAGAGCGGGATGGAGGGAGGGGAGCAGCTGCGCTTGTTCTGCTCTTGTGAGCAGTGCGAGGCTGCTCTACCCTGTCAGACTGTCCCGAAGGACATCTGTGGGATGGCACTGAAGAGGGTGAAAGCCAGGTTTAAGTCGTGTGTTGGGAACGTCCCCCGCACTCTGGAACCCCCCCATAGCTGCCTGTCCTTTCCACCCTGGTGCAGTGCTGCTCCGAGCCTGACAGCAGCACCATGAATCTGCAGTCATTATTGCTGCAGGACATGAGGTTCCTTCTGAAGGCTCCTGACTGCTCTGCCATTTCCCTGGTGCAATTCGGGGGAATTATCCATATCTCTGACAAGAGAATAGGCTACTAATGCACCAACACAGCTGTTTTGACACTTTTGATGAATAACATTCAATACTATTAATTGGAACAATTGCTTTTCATTTAACTAAATCACTACAATTGCTAAACTAAATTGAAATGGAATGTAATTTTGCCTCGCTCTCCTTTAATATGGGCCTCTAAATGTCTTCTCCCCGAAGAATTAGTAACTTAATCACCTAACAGTGATAACTGTTTCATAGCCCTCAGCTGGAAGGCTTTCCTGCTAAGCAGTATTGCATGGGAGTAGAGTGTTATAACAGGGAACAAATCCCATCTCTTTCCTTTTTCCCCCTCTCTGCTGCAGTATTAATCATATTAAAAATGATTCTCTTCCTCTTTCTCTATTCCAGCAAGATCTTTATAGATCATCATAATTTCACCCCGCTCCTTTTTGCATTGTATCAATCACTTGGTGTGTCTAACAGGGTGCACAACAATTATATCTGTCCATTATGTTAAAGATGGATTTTTGCTGTCGGTGACTGGGAGATGGGCTCTTGTTCATTTTCCAATGAACTCATCACCCAGTGCACACAATGCAGACACCACAGCATAACATGGTCACCGCATTGACCAGAATGCTTAAGAGATTTGACTGTATGGCAAAGGTTTGGCTGCCTTCATTTATTCATTAAAAAAAGATAGGATGGCACAACTAAAGAAAGCCTCCAATGTATTTGCATTGCATTACCTAAAATTTATGTGGCTTTGTAATTCAGCTAAAGAGCATGTCCTCTGGTCAGGAATTTTTGCAATTTCAAGACAAAACTTATTAGACACAAGAGAGTAGGAATTCAGAAGTTCTGCTAACAGGTAGCACTTTTATGGTTCTTATTTTACTGCATTAATAGATTGAGCCTCCTGTCCATTTTGCAGCTGGGAAAATGGAAATCCAGGAATTAAATGTTTTACCTGAGTTATGTGGAAAAAAATTGGCAAAGCTTGGTTGGCTGATGACTTGTTTGTGCTCTTACCTCTCCAACTGCACTTGCTGGTTTTCCCTATCAGTGATTATTTTAAGTTTTGCAGACCAATTTCTTGAGTTTGCTCAGAGATAGGAAAAAATACAAAGCTGAATGTGATTATTACTTAAATTTACTGAGCTCTCATTAGTAATGATGTTGTTCCTTTGGAATAGTTCTAACTAAGTAAGTTTGTAACTGCTAGGAAAAATCCTGGAGCCTGAAGGCTTCTGTTTATGCACAAGGCAGGTAGATGCCCAGCTTCGTCACGTTGTCTTATGCTGCTGGGCTGGGTTCCATAGAGCTGGAATATCCTCAACACAAGCAAACTGGTTGCTGACTTTAGGTTACCACCAGTGCAAGTCCTCTGAGCCTTTTGTCACAGAGCCTCCTTCCTGGGCCCAACACTGCATCCTCCATAGATCCATCATTTTGCAGCCCTTTTGGTTAGCTTATTATATATAGCATTTATTTGTTTTAATCTTGCTGAGCCCAGGCAAAAGCTAAGGCAAATTCAATACAATTCAAACAGATATAATTTGGAGCATGTTAGATCCTCATTTAGACTTTGCTTTTTTGGATGTAAAAAGTGATCTCCATTGCAGATTAATATGGCCACCTGTTTTCTGGGCTACAGTTAATTCATTCAAATCTGCTGCTGGGATTTTGCCAACTCTTCCCTGCCACACTTTGAACTATTGGCTGAAAACTCTCCAGAAGGTGAGGGTACAATGAGCAGAAGAGAGATCTCTTTATAAACCATTTTACTTCTGGCCCATCTCACCCAGTCACTTCAAGTCTTCTTTATTTATGAAGTTAAGTGAGGGACTTGGGTTAACAGTTGGACTCGATGATCTTAAATGATTTTTCCAACCTAAATGATTCTGCGGTTCTATTGATGACAGAAGGTCTTTCCTAAAAGGCAGGACTCAAGGCTGTTTATGTCTAAGGATGAGATTCTCTGTGTGCTACCACTGCTACGGAACCTGTACTGATGTATATCCCAGTCACATTCTACTGAATCCAGGAGCTGATTTTACTTAATAGGTCTGGCAAGTTTATCTCTCTTTAATGAATGATGCACAGAACTGGGAAGTTTCTGAAGTGCTTGAACACTCTGTCTCTCTCTCAATAACTTCAGGGTTTTATAGCCAAATGGCTCGGTGTAATTAGTTGTTATTAATTCTTATTTTTCCGTTTACATATCTGAAAATAATCTGAGCCTGCAGTGTGTCAGTTTTATGTCATGTATGTAGTTGATTTACTTCGCTAGGCACTGGTTCCATTCCCAGTCTGAATCACTTCCTATTAAATTGACTAACACAGATTCGTCAATTTAATCTGTTCACAAATAGCTGGTGAATATATAGCTGTATTATCATTGACTAATTAAAAAGCGTGCTTCAAAGTGGATTTCGTGTAAATATTAATTGATGTTAAAGAATGAATGCTAGATAAAGTATCCTAACTGAGAAAAAGGTAAGCACCTGATATTGTAGCTGTGTCTCCACATTAATCAAACTGTTGGGACTTCTGCTGCTGATGTTGTTTTCCTCTTAGTGGAGTTGGATGAATAGATCATTGCTGCTGTGGAGTAGAAACTGTTACACTGCTTTACTGTCTGTGGGACAGAACTGGGCACCCAGTTCATCTAAAATAGTGGTTTTGTCCCATTTTTATCACTCTGTTTCTTATGCCCAACTTTGGTAATCTCGTTATACATGTGCTGAGCAATCCTACCATGCTATACAATATGCCGTAGTCCTAAGCATTATTTTAGAGAGGGAATCGTAGTTAGAGATGGCATAAGGAGAAAGCTCTGTAAACCCTAAAATTCTTCTGCATATGGCAGTGATTTGCAGAGATTCATTGACTCACAGTCTGGCTACTCACAAGGTGTTTCTAAACATAACTTAGTTTAGACCGGTATCTGGGAAGGGAAGGGGAAGTGTGATAAAGCACACGATGGAAACTTGCAGCTAGAAGTGTTTTGGCAGCTGAGGCCTGGAGTGGTGCTGCTTGAAAGATGAGCACTCTGTGAATTGAGGGCATCTCAGGAGAAGTAAATCTACCTTTTCCAACACAGTCTGAGCACTGGCCCAAAGACCCCGGGTAAATAAGAATCAAACTTCACTACAGGACATTTATGTGGTCATGATTTATTGGTGCTCTCAAAGCCTTTGAACCTTTACAGCCCTTTGGGGGAAATGGTGTGTTACAGGGGCTTAAATAAATAAATAAAAAATAAGAAGAAATACATGCCTATAGCTGCAGGAAGAACCTCTTGTGCCATTTGTTCCAAAAGCCTTGACACACTCAGGGCTTTTTCCCGAATTTGACTTCTCTTTTTTTGATAGGATTTTGGTCAGTCAGCCAGTGCTGTAGGAAATAAAACAACTCTCTGACAGATTCTTGTTTCTCAGTCCCGTTCCCAGCAACTTCCCCCTCTGGTAAAGCGAACTGAGCTGCAGGATTCTGATGGAAAAATCAAACAAACCTGCCGAGCGTGGCTGAGAAGTAATAGAAAACTACTTGGATCTCAAGGCCCTGCCAGTGTAAGTTTAACGCAGTGTTGTTCCTTTACCAGATGTCAAATATCCTTTTCCATTTTCTGCTATGTATTGTGTCCTTGGTTCATCCTCCCATGAACAGTCTTTGGTGCTGGATGCTTGGGATGTAGTGGCTAGCTCTTTGTGAAGGCTTCCTAACCCTCTGCGCAACCCACTGTGCTACCCAGGCATGCATTTTTATGGCATATCTTATAATACAAATGACAAAACATAGCCTGTGCTCAAACTACAATTTCTCAGTTATAGTGAAGGAAAACAGTAACAAAAGGAAAGAAATAAGCATGGTTTCTTCTATGGAAACCTTGGCTGTACTGTGGTTGATTGGGATTTGGCATTATTTTGTTTTACTGGAAGGCAGTTTGCATCTCCCTTGTAATATATTGCAGCCAGTTGTACTACACTCACTGTGAGGGGCTATTGTAGTTGAGGCTTTCCATGTGGAAAGCTATAATGCAGGGAAAACAAAAGGTAAGTTACATGTATCACCAGCAGGTGATTTGCGTTATGGCTTGTAGGGACCAGAACGGAGAACATGCGTGTTCTGGTGTGTGTGACAAATACCTGGTTGGAAATAGTTACTTGTGGATCATTATTAAGAAAAATTAACTTCTATTTTAAGAAGTGTTGGGATTCTTGATGGATTTTGACAATGATTTCTATGTCATATAATACTGAGAAGAAGCATAATTTTCTCTCATTCTATCCCTCTCCCTTTTTACACTGAAAAAGTATGGGAGAATAAGATTTGAATTTGGTGGAAAGAAATTCAATGGAAAACACAGAGACCCCTTGGAAATAGTTACTTGTTCCTTGGTGGTCTTCCTTTCACCCATCAGAGGGAATTTAAGCTGCACCAGAACAAATCCACTATTTCAGGAAATCATGTGGGTACAAAGCTGTGAGGGAGCTAAGCTGTTCTGCGTAAAAAAAAGTTGCCCATTGCAACTCCATCTCTCCTCTGGAACTGTTAGTCTGAGGTCTCTAAAAGCCTGAGCATGCCTGAGAATAGTTTTCTGCCTGAAGTCTAGAGGAAATGAAGGATGAGCCAAGGCTCATAGTATTTTATAACAGTAAGGTTGTGTGCCTTATGGACGGGATGCAGTTGACTTGCAGGATGGGATGTAGTGGCTGTGAGGCTGGCCAGGCATGGCTGCAAGCTCTGTTATTAGCCTTCAATGTCTGAGCGTGTGAGCCCCTCCCCAGCAAGTTGTCCTGGAGCACATCCCCTGCCTCAGAAGAGGGATGCACCACAGCAGTTAATGAGAAACTCTGGAAGCTGGGTCCCAAGAGATGGTTAAACCCCACGAGCCAATTAAAAGCAGTGTAATTACACAGCAGGGACAAGTTGTTAAACAAGCTAGAGGTTATTGTCCTTCAAGTCAATGTACTGGAACAGAGAAAAGCCTACCAGGGAATCACTGGTAAGGCAGTTTTCCTTGGCCTAAGGCTTCTTTCAGGGATGCTCAGGAGTGGGCTGATGTGGCATTTTGCCTTTTGTCTGTGTGAATATGTGCTAAGTGCTTAGAGCAGAGAGATCTGGAAGGCAACTGCTAGGTCAGTAAACTGAGCTGCCTCTAGATTGGTGTATGGGAAGTGTAAGCTGAAGCTCTTCCCTAGGCATTCCTTCCCTCTGTTGGCAGAGGGATATGGACACATCACCCACTCTTGGAAGTCCAGTATGTGGCTGGCACAAGCAGGGACGTGTCTGTGGATATCATGTTGGGCTCAGCCAAGCTTGGAGAGGAATTCCATCCACAAAGCAGACACAGGGATAATTTACAGTGACTGATGAATTCTGTGCTTTTGTTATTTGCTGTTGGGTGTCTGCAGACTTGCAATATGATGATACCACTGTTGTTGTTGAAAAGGCTTGATTTAACTTTTTTGGCTTGACTTGAGCACAGGGAATGAGGAGTTTGGTATTAGCATTATTAGTTACTGGTGTTGGAGGAAATGAATTGCATCCCACTGTTTGTTCCTTGTGTATCCCATCACAGGTGTGTGTGTAAACCTAAATCTGTCTCATCCTAATTGTAGTGGTCTTAATTTGGTATAGATCCCGGGAAGCTTCAGCATGTACCTTCAGCTCGTGGAGGAATTAGCTGAAACATGAATTGACTGTCAGTCCCGTGTGTCCTGACCACTAGGTGCCATCACACACTCAGCCTATCTCGTGAGCACTTCCAGGGGGAATGTTTCACACCCGACCTGCAAACCTGATTTGCTCATGCAGTGCACAAGTCCATTCTTCAGCCATGTTTGTACTTGAACTCCATGCGATGATAGAAGAACTAAAGAATGTGGATTTTAGCACAGAGCAAACGAATTTTCTGGAAATGGGAAGGTTTTGCTCTGGTAGAAACTGAATCAGTTCTGCCCCAGTATCAGTCAGACTGCTCATTTGATGGAAAAACTCAGAAATGCTGCATGGATTTGGCAATGTTCTGTTCCCAGCTGCTCTCCTGTGTAACCCGTGACAACTAAAATCCTCTCTTTGTCAGGATGGCTGTAAGCATTTCCAATGCCCATTGGAGGGCAAGCGTGACGTCAAGCCTTGCAGCTCTTTTTTCATTGCTATGGGATTTTGGAATGATTTTTCACTGTGCCACCCAGGCCACCTGCTTGCCTGAGTGTGTTCAGGATTCAGTCTCGAGTTAGGAAAATGAATGCAAAAATGCAAACTTACCTTTACGGAAACTGTCTCTGGAGGGCAGAGGATTACTCATCTGTGAAAAGTGACAACTCAGGGCCCAAATTCTGCCTGGGAAAGCACATAACACCCAGGCATAGATGGGGGGCAGTGGATTTGTTAGTTATTTTTTTCCCCAGAATCCTGGGTGAATAAACAGCTCCCCTGTTGGAAAATCCCCATGGATCAGTTCAGCCAAGGTCAAATCCCCAACTTTTGTACTTTTCTTGGCCATTACTTCAGGTGATAGATGCGCTATTGACTGGCAGCAATGACAGAGCTTGGAATGATGGGGGAACTGAGGCATATTCAACACACTGGCACACAGCTAACTCATGCTAATGTTCAATAATCCTATCCTGCTGCTACACTCTAATGGCTGTGGGCTTGATAGAGCCCCCTCATTGAACTGGTGTATTTCTTATGGGCCTGCCCACCCATCCTTCATGAATTTTTATTAAACAAAACTGTAAGCGGATTGATTTTGTACTCCTTTATTGCATTTTTATTTAATTCCTTTCAATGGTGGAGGCTCCATCATGTTATCTTGACGTAAATCATGCTGGGGCAGCATGCCAAAAAAATAAAAAGACTACAGGATCATACTTGCATCCAGCGTAAATTTTACTCCTATAACCTTTATTAGCGTAGATTCATTGATTTTTCTCAAGTCCCCCCATCCCTCCTGTTGGTTAGACTTAGGTCAGAACCTGACAGCTCTCCTGCTCAACAGAGGAGGACAGACTCTTGTTTTTCTTATTTTTCCTGTTTAATAATAAAAAAGAAAAGTAGTTTTGGTTGATTAAGCAAGACTTCCCCCTCTCCCCCCCATAATGCACAGCCGAGAAAATACTGGCATTGCCAATGGCATTGTGGACAGTGATCACTGCACTGGGATTGCAGTGGGAGCAATGTTCTGCAGAGCAGTGAGCAGAGGTTTGCTTTCATGCCATCTCTTGGTGTGTGTGTGTAGGGTTGTTTGGTTTTCCTTCCCTTCCCACAGGAAATCTCCATTAGTACTGAGCAGCATTTTCTGTCCTGAATCCCTTCGTATTGGTTCTCGCCATCTTGGTGAGGTCTTGGGTAATGACTGAAGTTGTCAGCTATAATAGTTAATCACCTTTTAAGGTACCTGAACAGGGACCTCCTGTCTCTTGAACTGACCCTCATGCCTTCCCATTAAAGTCCATTAAAACCTGAGTTTGAACATTACTCATAAAGGCACCACGTCTGCATCTTTCTATGCAATACAGTTGGTAGATAAACAAGGCACCAGTAGGTGGCATGTGAGAATATACAGAGTAGTTCAGTTGTACTCTAGGTGTTAACTTTCAATTTTAAAACAGACAACAATGTCTTTCATAATGCCTTCTTAAATCACTGGCACTCAAGTGCATTGCAGGATGGGGCTTCACCATCCATTGACTTCATCCTGTGGTGTGACTACAGATGACAAAGCACAGGGTTTAGAGCTGGTCCCAAAGTAGCTTGTGCTGCAGTGTAACGTCTTGTGATGTTCCTTGTTTCTGGTGGGTTGTTGTTATGTGTGTTCCTAATCTAAAGGCAATATTAGGCAGGATTCATATTGCTTCTTTCAGTTGTATGTGTTTGGCACAGTTGCACAATATAAAAGACGGTAAAAACAAGAGTAAAAAGCAGTTAAAATATTTTTCTCTCAACTGATGTATGTCCTGACCCTGCCCAGGATATGCTCTGGATATGTTAAAAGCAAAGTCTTGTGCTCTTTCAAATTGCCTTTGCTGTGGATGGAGATGTGGGAGTTAGGATTGTCCTGCAGAACTGGAGGTCTTGATTTCCAGAGTGGCTGATTTGTGTGGCAAAACGGCAGCATCTCCACTGAACCACGGAGCTCTAATGCAACTCCTGAATCTCTGTGCTTGTGCAGAGAGCAGGACCAGGCTCTGTTCTGACAAATGCTGCTCTGTGAGGCTGTTAGAGCAGAGTTGCAGCATCCCCAGGGAGGAATCCTGGCCTTAGCAAGCAGGTGCCAATGTCCTGTGGGAGAGGCAAAGATGCTGATGTGACAACTGAGACAGTCCCTCTTCTGTGCTCCTCATACAGGACAAGACCCACACTTCCTTGTTCAGCCCTGATCTCCCTGCCTGTTACTGCAGCCCCGCTAACCCAGCAGTAAGCAGCAAGGGTAAGGGATGCTCTTCAGTGCGCATGGTTTTCTGTTCACCAACTTAAAATGATGGTTGGCCAAAGTGGACTTTAATGCCTAAGAATGAAACCTGGGTGAAGTAAGCCAGTGAGGAATGTTTAAATGAAGATCAGACATGGCAGTGTTACAGCAAACACAGATAACTGTTTTTAACTGCAGATGATAACAGAAACGTTCTAATTTCTGTGCTTTTACAGAACTGGTTTTCTCTCTCCTCCTCAAGAAATTACGTTTTGTCTCAAAATTCATAATGAGTTTGTTTTTGTAAATCTCTGTAGTAATGCAGTGACACTGAGGGTAGGACAGTGAAGAGGTGCCACTGGTGGCTTAAGGCAAGAAGCATTTTGACATGTATTTCTGGATTACTTACGATGAGCTCCCAGAGAAAAAGCAATTGAAATGGAAGCAGCAGGGCCTTGGCTTACCAGTACTAACATTGCTTGGCTGTTTTGAGTTAAGGTTCGTTAACATAGAGATGGGCTCCTGGCCCAAACTATATTGTAGCGAAGAGGATTTGTCTGTGAAAACAAAGCACAATCAACAGAGAAGCATTTTATTGCTTAATTTCTTCCCCCTGAGATTAAACTAAGAAATGAAGTATTTGAAAACTAGTAATTTGTATGTGTTAGCTCTTCTCTAGTGCTTCTTAGTTTACTTTATCAGTCTGCTGGTAGTTGCTAGTCATGGTTCCTGCTGGGCTTGTTCAGAAACAAAACAAGAAGTCCGATCCTGCTCCAAATACAAGCAGTTTAAATGTAGGGTAAGAACAAGGAGATGATTCACTGGGGAAGAAATAGTGAATAAGAACAATTCAGTGACGTTATGGCGAGACTCCTAATTTGCAGAATTCTCTAAATATTTGCTAAACAGGCAGCTCTGTAACATAGCTTCAGAATCTGAAGGTGTTTAACCGCTTTCTTAATTCAGTTAGATATTAGTCCCTTGTTGTTTAGCTCTTGGTGCTACCAATTTATTTCTTCACATGAAGTTGATATGAGTATTTGGGTTAAAGGGGTGTGAAATGGATAAGTAGGGCGGCTTACTCTGTATAAGGGATGTGTAAAAGAAAAATACTCAGAAGCAAGCAAGGGGTTCTTCCGTTGCTGCTGGTTTGTCTTGTGCTGTCTCCTCTTTGCAACATTACATTCTGGATCCTTGTGCAAACAGATCAATTCGTGGCTGAATTCTGAAGGGGGCTGTTCATTTTAAAATATAAAATGACCAATAGTTTTCAGATGTTTCTGGGTCAGTTTATTGATGGGAAGAAACAGGCAAAAAGCTTTTTGAGAGGGAGAAATGGTGAGACCTGTCCTTCAGCTAGTAATTGGTCAAAGGGCAAAAATAGTCCATCTGAGTGGGATTAATGTACTACTTGTTTATGGGGGCTAAGAAAAGAGTGTTTCTTACAGGAGCTACAGTATTAATCAGAAAACAAAAATGGCAATCTAGGAAGCTAATGATATTCCAGTTGATTTGATTAGAACATAATGATTGTTTAAAACTGTCATTTCTAATTTTGTTAAAAGAAATAATATGAGTTAGATCCATAGCTTAGTGATCGAGGAAGAATATTTGAAACGTCAAGGAGAAAACTCCTGGGCCATTAGATATGTTCTGCGCTTAGTGGATGTTTGGGAAGGGGAAATGGATTGCCTCCTTCATGGCAAATTAGCATAGAGGGACTCAGAGTGTCTTGACCTTTTCTTAACCTTGTATGCTCAAGTTTTAGAATGAGTTTGCTGGTTTTACCTTGTGTGGGGGAACAATAAATGGCTGGCTTGGGAGGGGAAAGGAATATTTATAACAGTCAAAGTGGTGGCTGGAGAATGACGTGTGATGTGGCTGCCTGCTGCTGATGGCTTGGTTCACCTTTGCTAAGTCACGTCACGTGTTCAAACACTATTTCATTAAAAAGCCCATAAATGGAACTGTTTTGTCCCTCAGTCTTGTGAGATTCAGGTATGTTTTGTAGCATTGAAGAAATTATGTGAAAACAAAGCTACCGCTATCCAAAATGTTAAGGTTTAACATTTTTTGGTCTAAATGGCTTGTTTAATGAAGATACATTTTCATTTTCCTTTGTCTGTTTGCCAAGCCAGCAGAAGTACCTGCAGCGACTACTGTTTGTCTAATCTGAACCATCTAATTGGCACTGAAGTCTGTGACTGCTCTGGGATGCAGACCAATGCAGGCATGCTGATAGAAGTTTACAACTCTGGAAAAGTTTGTGGGCACGTCACGTCCTTCTGTGGAGGTGGAACTGCCACCTTGGCAGCAGGTTGGAAAGAGGCAGGGAGGTGAAGGTAGAGCTGTTATTTCTGTAGAGGAAAAGCAGTATTTTGCAATACCCAAGGTGGCACACATCTCCCAGCCTTTGTGAGCGTTCCTGCTATGTGTGAGGTTCAGCCCTCCCAGACCCCAGTCTCTCATGGTAATATGGAAATCTCAGTGGATTGGTGTGAATTTGGAAGCTCTTTGCCTGTGTATCTTGTGTCTCTCTCCATCCTAGTGCGTTCCTTGCCATGTAATCCAAGTCTGGCAAGCTCCATAATAAATGCAGATAGATGAGTGTGTGTACATCTCCATTAACATGACTGTGCAGGCTAATGACGGGACCTCCTGCTGCTCTCCGCTTGTTTTCTGTTGATTGTTATGTAATGTTCGGCAGCAGGAGGTAAATTCCTCTCCAATTTTGAGGCCCGTTGCAGCATGCAAACCCCACTGTGAGGAGTCACGGTGATTGAGCTTGCGAATCAAGTCCCATGCTGATAACTATAAATCAGGCCTATTATACACTCCGACCGACAGCCGGAAACCTTCCGTACAGCATGTGGCACAGCAGAGTCTTGGAGCTGCACCGGAGTTTGTTTTGTAACTGTGAACACTTGTGTCTTTGAAAGGCTGTGATTTAAATTTGGTGGGATGTTTGTGTTCTTTCAGATAAAGGCCCGAGGCTGCTCTGGATGCCAAAGGTCAAGCTGATGCTCAGGGTATGGCTTTGAAGACATGGTCCTGCTTCGCACGCTGTGCTGCGGGATCAGAGGGGCTGAAGTGAAGGAGCTGTTTTGGTGATGGAGCTTGTTCTAGCTGCTCTTCAGCCACCTTCGTCAGGCAGGACTCTGGCTTATGGCTTGGGAAGATGCCCTGAATAAACTGTTCTGCATTTTGACAAGGCCTTTGACAAGGGCCTGTAGGGATAGGAGAAGAGGAATGGCTTTAACCTGCCAGAGGGGAGACTGAGATGAGCTCTTAGGAAAAAATTCTTTACTATGAGGGTGGTGATACCTGGTTACCCAGAGCAGCTGTGGCTGCCCCATCCCTGGCAGCCCAGTGAACTCCACTCCCTTTGGAGTTTAAGAGGAGCTTCATCTGAGGAAGGACAAAACATGCATTTAAAAAGAAAAGCAGTCAGGACATTTGTCCTTTGGGAAGTAGCATTTCCTGTGTGCCATTGGCTTGGAGTTCTTGCACTTTTCCCACTGCTGTGCTGCTGAACCTTGCAAGGTTGCTATAAAGCTTAATTAATGTATAGAGTACCTTGAAAATGTATGGCCAGTTCCTCAGCTGGTGTAATGTGGCATGACTCCATTGAACTGAGCAGACCCACACTGATGGTTATAACCTGGAAACTTGGCTTGTGAATGCTCTTGTGTGTTATGGGCACAGGACAAGTCCTACATAAAGGTTATACTCAGCTGTTCTACAGAAGGAGCTGGCCAAAAAGTAGATCCAAATAGTTGAGCGACAGGCCCCCAGCATAAAATCTGTGGTTTATCCATTTAATAGTCAGAGATTAGCAAGCATTCAGGTAGAGATATATGGTCTAGACAGCATCTGATGAGCTAATGATGAATGGGAGCCTCAGAGAGGCTTCATATTAGCCTCACATGCATAAATAACATATGTGGGTGACAAGGATACTGGAGGTCACTGGATTGTATTTGTGCTCACTCACGGCCTTTATAAGTTCTGTACTACTTGAGCATGTTCCCTCTGGGATAAAAGGAAGCATGGCCAGATGTCTTTATAGTCGGAAACCTTTTCCTCATGACATCTGTTTTGTAAACCTGTTGTAATATGTGTTATTTCTGTGGAGTACATGGTATATGAATACGAATTTAAAGTATTTATGTGTTCCCATTATTCCTTTTTCCTTTCTCTTTTCATGTTCCTTCCAACTCTTTCCCTACCTCACACCATTTTTAGTAAATTCTCACTTCTGGAAGTTCACAGGAAAAAGTTCTCAGATCATTTTGACTTCTTCTTTACAAATGCTAATAAACTCACTTTGTAGCGCATTTTCTGGTCTACTTGCAGGTTACACACCCAAGCCCTACTTAAGAAGACTTGTAAAATGAATGTTGTAAGCTTGAGTGTATTTTTACTTCCAGTAGCATCAGCTAATGAAAACAACAGACAAGCAATGACAGAAGCTACGAGAAAGGCCAAACCTGCAAAAAGAAGGCATTTCAGATAAGGTAGATAGATTTATCTTACGTGAATCTCTTTAGTTTCTAATGTTAGCTGTAAAGGCTGGGATGATGTTATAATTATTAGTGATAATTAACTTTGGGGTGCTGGGAGACAAGCTAGTAGATAGGCCCAGGGTATACTTACTCCTATCCTTGTCCTTAGATTTGGAAGGGTCGATAATTAAAACCTTTCCACTCTGATCTCGAGCTCTGTTTACTTGGCTGCCACATTGTAAGCTGTTGTCAATTAGCATTGTTTCTTTCCATGCTGTTTATTTCAGAAGCATAAGAATAACAATATAAGCAAGTGCTGGCCTGTGAAGCATTTGAAAGTGTTTGAAACAGTCCCAGCTGTCCTGCTCTGCTCTTCTTTGATGTTAAAAGAAATAGAGAGCATGCACATTTACTGTTGTTCCAGACGGAGCAGACTGAGTTTGTGCTGCTTCTTCCCTAGTCCCCAGAAACTGGGCATTGCATGTTTTATCTTAGGGGCCTGGGAGCCTTGACACTGACAGGTTGTGTGATGGAGCCCACAACCTCTGTGTGAGCCAAGGAAGGGTCCAAAAGGTTCTGGAAAATGAATCAACCCTGTCCCCAACACCTGGGGCAATGTCAAACCTTGGGGAAGAACTCCAACAGAAGACCTCCATTGAGTTGAGGATGATTGTGATGGGAAGGGGACCTTCAGCTCCCTCTGTGGGAACGTGGCCTGGGAAGGGGCCAGTAAAAGGAGTAAGCTGCTGCCTGTTCTCTGAGCAGGGAGGCTGGGCTGGCAAAAAGCAGCTGCCCAATCTGGGTGACCTCAACCAACCTTGGCTTGCCTGAGGCCATCTGTGACCGAAACACTCGCTTTGTCAGCACTCCTGTGGAACTGCAGGAGGGCAAAGGATTAGGTAAGGAGACACTGAAGATGCAGAACTTGTGAAATGGTGAATTTTTGTGTTCCTAGCCAGCAGTTGTTTGGAATTTCTGATAACTTGAAAGTGGTGGCAATATTGCGTTGGCTTTGGTCAAATAAGTCATGAGGAATTCGAGGCTGAAAGGAGCTGATGCAGCACTGGGTGAGCAAGGAGGTTCTGATGGACGTAGCACCAAGGGGGAGATGTCGTCCCCTCTGTGATGCAGGGTGAGCAAAGCTTGGTGCTAGTGGAACCCATCGCAGTGCTGGGATCATCCATTCTCCTTCTCCTGGAGGTGCAAATCTGGAGGTCTGGGTGGTGCAAATCTTTCCCAGTATGGCTGCTCTGTCTCAGCCCCTCAGGCTTCAGCAAAACTGTCTGAATCTAATAGATTACCACAGTACAAATTGTATTGGCATTAGGCCTAGTTAGTGTTGGGTGCAATGTGTGTGCTGAAAAGGCTTGTATGGTGCATGTTGAATTGCTCTAATAAACCCATTGCATATTTCTATGGAAATAGGCATACACTGTCGTTCTTCAAGGAGAGAAATCTGTTAATATTTTACTGCATTGACATCTTGTAAATATTACAAGCATTTCTCATGGGTTTTTTGAGCACAATTTGCAGCAGTAGGAAGAAAATATTTCAATGAAAATACACTTTTGGAAAAGGTTGTGTATTAAACCCCAGGCTTTTCTGATTTCTTGGGGGAAGGCAGGTTGAGGTGGGCATGTGCATGTGTTTTTCCTTGCATCAATTTCTGTTTTACTATCTCTCTTGCAAAATTGTTTGCAGTGCCAACAGTGGTCCACAAAGAAGCAAGGCTTATTAACTGAGCAGGATTACAATATCAATGGGAAGCTATCGTGCAATAACCTTTTATTGATCTGTTTATCATTAGTAATGAAATAAACAAACATATTATTTATTAAATATTGATTAGTGTAAGGGGGGATAAGACCCAACTTTTTCAAGAAAAGAATGGTGTTTTCAGTAGTACCTGGAAATCTTTTGTTTTGTTTTATTTGCTTTCTACTTTGTCCAGGATCAGACACCTGAAGCTCTTCATACTAAAACATATGAAAGCTGAAAAGGAGATACTATGAATATACATAGTCTAATTCTGGTCACATCAACATGGTTACACCCACAGACTGGGGGAAGAGAGGCTGGGGAGGAGCTCCACAGAAAGAGATCTGTGGGTTTGGGTTGATGGCAGGTTGAACAGGAGGGTTCTACGTAGACTGCATTGCAGGAAGTAACAAAATAGCTTATTCTGAAAACGGGACCCCCTTTCCCTAATTCTGCCTGGTAGACAGGGCAATCAAAAGGACAAATCTTCCATCAAATGAGTTAAACATCATCCAGTTATTGCTGCGGGTTAGCAGAACCTTAATCATGAATGTTCCTTAGTTTGGAAAGGTACCTTGATGTTACACAGATAAGTATCTTAGAAGGAACTTGACAGATATTTTACCTTAATTCAGTGGGTGTTAATACAGAAAAAATGCTGGATTGCTATTGCCTGTGCAGAGTTATGTGTCTCCTTAACACCGTTAATGCGGTGTGAGTGTACGAACAGTGCCTTCATTTCAAATGCACATGTGAGTTAAGAGCACTTGAATAACATCAGGCCATTTTAAAGGCTGGAATGCTTTTTCACAATATACAGTAATCACTTAAAAGATAAAAAACCAGTAAAACCGGTAGCAAATATCTAATACTTGCCTGCAGATTATTTGGTATTTGTAGAAACAAATATATCTGGATATTGATATCTCTGTATAAGATCAAAGTAATGGGACTTTATGACTTTATTGTGACTCCTCAGACAAGGCAAAGGAATAACTCAGATGATACTACAGCAGACTGGCAAGCTTTTAAAATCAGAGGCATTTTTATTGAACAGAATAAGGAGATGCGTGGCTTGATTCCTATCTTAACTGTAACTGCTGAGAATAACTCCTGTGGTTTTCAGTGGTTTAAAGATCCAGACGATGCTTTAAAGCTCAAGATAAAATACAGGCTTGTTGCAAACTTTGGTAGATCTCCATCTGAACTGAGTTCTGTGAAATCAGGATAAATTGCTAAATTTCTTTATTCTGATGATATCTCAGTTTGAAAGAAAAGCACAAAGACTTGTTTGTGATTTTGGTTTTGAGTGAAACTGTCTTGATTTTTCTTTGGAAATTTCATCCTGGTTTCACCTTCACTATTTTCTTTAACTATTAAAATCAGATGCATTGAGATCACAACCAGCTGGAGCTTGGGTTTGTTTTAAATGCACAGATAACTGACAGTCATTGTATTTACCTATTTTAGCTATTCCCTAACTGGAGCAAAGCCAGGATTGGGCATTTAGAAATTGATCTTCCTTTTGTTTGATACAACTGTTGAGTTGGTCAGTTCCATGATAGTTTAAATATTGGTGTAATGCATTTTCTGCACCATCTAACATACAGAATAACGTTATTATGTTATGGGCTCAAGGCTATTAATGCTGCTGAACTTGAGGCATAGCAGTTTCCTTCAGCAGCTGAAACGAACTTGGCATCACACCAGATCCTGCGGAAATTATAAGAATGCAGGACTATTCTGCTCCAGACCTTTGGATCAGAACATAAGGTGATCACTCATTCATGTTGCGGGTGAAAAGGCATTTCAGGAAGCACAAAACCTGTCAGAAGTAGCCATCTCCACCCTTCTAGCTGAAAAAACTCCACCTTTTTTGAAAGGTCTCCATGCTGAATGTTCTCTGGCCATATTTCAAATGCAGGAAAGCAGTCCTGCTCCTAAGGGAAAACCCTAAATAATAAAGATTTTGTCAGCAAACTGATACAAGCCAGAGAGGAGCTAAGGTGAATCAAAAGTGAAAAATATCATGACTCATACAGGGAAAAAAGTATGTTTTCATAGCCATAAAAAAGATTATATTTGGTTCCTTAAACTATAATTAACCCAGAATATGGCTTATGTTGCTAATTGCTAGACTTAGTCTTAGTATCCGTGTGCAGAATGATCTTTGATAAAAACTTTTTGAGTTCATAACTTTTTCTCAGCTGTAACTATTAGGACTCAAATTGTGCATGTGTACATTGCAGGATCAGTTCCTAATTATCCACAACAGACCTCTAAGCCTAGATAAATAAGGAAATTCCACTTATGGTAGTAAAAATAAATAGCAGGAAGATGCAAATCCATTGCCCCAGCAGGGCAATGCCGTTAACATTCTACATGTTTTCATGGTAAGTCAACACCAGAGATGGTTGGTTGGAACCCAGTGCTGTCCCCAAACTGTTCAGGTACACTAAAGAGGGTGCAACCAAGCCAAATCCTTCCTGTCCTGGCTTCAGAGCAGGACGGGTTTGCATGTCATCAGCTTGGAGCCCAGACAGCTACAGCTACAGCTGGCTGTGTCTCGCTATTATATGTATTTGAGACTAAGCCGAAGTTTGGCACTCGCTTATAACTGGACCTGTGTCTAAATCTCTGGCCCACACACGTGTATTGAGCAGCTGTAGAAATGTGCCTGTTCAATTCAAAGCTGGGTTTTTCTTTGTTATTTTGGGAACATTGGTTTTCTTTTGCTCTAAAAAGTGAGGAGTTTTGATTTTTTTTTTCCCAAGTGAAACAGGCATAGATAAGTTTTGTCTCATTTATTTGAATAGTTCTGTCTCATTTATCTGAATTCAAACTATGCATTCTCTAAGTGAAAATATGTTGTATTTCCCAAAGTTACTCCAAACAGGAATAAAAATTCTCTAACTCTTCTTTTTAGTGCTAATCTGTAACACTGTGCTTAAATGAGTCGTGGTAATACCTGAGGAGGTAAGAGGTGACAGTAGCAGCGAATTCTAGAAAAGCAAAACATAGCAGGTTCTGTTCTGTACTGATGTGAGATAGGAGCTGTAACATCTTTTAAAGTCAGCCTGGCTCAGAGCTTCCCAAGCCTGCAGCATGGAACTGGCTTCCTGGCTTTCAACTGCCTTGGCTGGGGGAAATCGTTAAACTGCTAAAAGCAATTGAAAATAAACCAAAAGCCAAACCAACACCAAAACTGCAAACCAAACACCAATACCCCCAGGTTATCAGGTATGTTGGATGCCTGTTTTGGTGCCTACTGCAATGAATGTGAATTTCCAACTTGCCTTCTTTAGTCCCAGCCCAAGGCTGCAGGAGTGCGATTCATCTAAATGCACGTGCTTTGGAGCTCTTGTCTGACCTCTGTGAGCAATCCATGTGAACCACTGGAGCACTGTGAAATAGGCACTCCTGGAACAGGATTTGTTATTACCTGTCCCCTTTAGAAGGAAATAACTGTTCTGGAAACACCATTTTTCCCTGTTGACCATGACGGGGATCTCAATGATGCACCTGCCTGTAGATGTCCCTATTTGTCTCAGTTAGGTAAGATGAATCCTACACTCAGCAACTGGTCAAAGATTTCAATAGCAAGTAGGAACGGGACACAGCAAAGAACCTAGAGATACCTGTGGGCTGGTCACCAGGTTCTATATGTATCTCCTGGCTTCTTTCATGCATTTTATGTGTATACTGTTTATAAGGAGTGATATAGAATAAAGCCTATGGTAGCCTATGTGCTGCCATAAAGCACATGGTAGCCATGTAGGGAGTGCCCAAATGCATTTGACCTGTGACTTGTACCTAAGACTGCTCACTTATTTGAGCCGTATGTGCACAAACTGTGGTTTAGGACTTGCCCCCAGTGCAGAGGCAGGATCAGTATTTCAGGTGCTGGAGTTTCCTTTGAAATCCCTGCAGGAAGAACGCATGCAATTAAGGGAAAGAGCAGCCAAGCTGAGACAGATCACAAACCTGTGCACTATCTTTGAATTACCTTTGTTTTATCCAACTCCCCCAGGCAGTACAACCAAAGCCTTTTAAAATATCATCAGACAACTCTTTAAATAGCCTGATTTTGCAACCCCCCAACAAAAGGAAAAGCGATGACTTTGAAATGCAGAGTTTGAGACACAGGTCTCCCCTTCTTTCAAAGGACAAAAGGGGGGAGCAGTCAGGCTTTTTCTCAGTTGCCCCTTGTTGTTCAATCATTGCCATTTTATAGGACACACAAAAGTACAGTCCAACCAATTCCACAGATAGAGACACTGTGCTCAAAGTATTAACAGTTTACATACAAGGGTTAATTCTTCCTGGTTACAAACTAGAGATGGTGCTCAATTACTTGCTAAGAGGGGAAAACTGCTTGAAAGTAAATACTATCAAGCAAGTATCTTTCTAGTAAGTTTGAGCTTCATTCTGAAGATGTTCATTTGTGCCTCTCTCATTTCACTGATGCTGGTGCAGGTGCTCTCATGAGCCAGTGTTGCAGGATCAGGTTGTTCTTGGGTGTCATAAAGCTGAAAGGAAGGATGAACATCTTCTCTTGTGTGTATCTCTGGTAAGGTGATGGTGAATGTAGGCACAGATATGGGAGTAAAACCCACACTAGAGGAAGGTTATTTATTGCCATCTCTGGAACTAGAACCAAGCCTTTCTAGAGGTGGCTTATCTTTTCTCTTTAGTACGTGATACTTTGAATGTAATGTTAAGTGTGTGCTTTGCTGAACTGGGACCTTGACTCTGCAGAGGGAACTATTTTTGAGCTCTTGGTACGTGAAGAACATTTCCCATTAGATCATAAATTATTTACATTCAGGTCTAGTGAAATCCTTCCTGAGTCAGTGATGTATGGGGAAGTCAGACCTATAAACTTACTTAGTTTGAATAATTCTTCTGGTAGATCTGGAAATATTTAAACTCATTCATCTTTTATAGTACTGTAAATTTAAAGAATTTAATTTTCTAAAAACTTGTTTCTTCTGCTCTGTCATATCAATTGACTGTCACGGAATGAACTCATAAGCACCATTGTACCATCTGTAACATAGGTAAGTGTTTGCACAGCATTTGTCACCATCTGAAATACATCAGATTGGTGTGGATCCTATGTCTGCATCAACCCACAAAGAAACTGCAGGAGGGCTGGAGCAGCTCTGCTCTGGAGCCAGGCTGAGAGAGCTGGGCTGGGTCAGCCTGGAGAAGAGAAGGCTCCTG
>JANHGB010050214.1:0-15553 GCA_026283785.1 Coracopsis vasa | reverse complement strand
AGCTTTGCCATTAAAGAAGGTATTTGTTAAACTAAACAGAACCAGAGGTATTTATCCATCTGAGCAGACTATTCCAGGCTAACTCAGGACCTGGTATCGCTTCGTGGTTGCACGTTAGTGGAGAGCAAATTGGCAACAGCAGATAACAGGGAAGGGCCAGGAAGAAGCTTGGGCCTGGGTCAGCTTTGTCTCTAGATGCCAGGCACCATCGAGGGCAATACAGTGCATGCATAGCCTGGACGAGGACAACAGCAAAGCACAGAAGGGATTCAAAGACCGGGAAAAAAGGTGAGGGGAAAGCGCTGGTTTAGCTCACCCCAAAAAGAAAACCCAAGAGATTTAACTCCAAGGTCCTTTGTAAAGAGAAGATATGGGCCACGGTGTTTGCTCTGATGCCAAGATCCTGCAGTTACAGCAGAGGGTAGGCAGCTCAGCATCACCCACACCACCCTGAAGCAGCGCGGGCTCCGCTGCAGCTCTGGCACAGATTAGCTGTCTTGTAGACAAGCTGCGGTGTTGGCCTCCTGCACTGGTCTCAGTACTGTCGTAACTCCATGGAAAATGACAGCTTGAGTGATAAAGATCCTGGCAGGCTCCATTTCCCAGAAGCGCACACAAGGAGCTTCTCTGCTCCCTTTTCCTGACGGACCCAAGGAGGACGCCCTTCCACAGCACAAGCTTCCTGTTACATACATCTTTAACAACAACAAAACAATCTCAAAAAAGCAAGTGTCGTTCTTAGGACTGAGATACCCTAGGCAAGAAGCCACCTGAGATGCCTCCTCCAGACATGCATGTTGCTCCATGTCCCCCATACCCATATCCTCCATGGCCATGGACATGAGCATCACACACCAATGGTGTACCAAGCAGATGCTCGCTTGTCCAGAATGGGTAGGACAGGGAGGCAGGAAAGCGTGCAGAGATGGAAGAACACAAGCAGCCAGGCATGTGAGCTGAGGCAGCCAGCACCAACCATTCTCTTCTCCCACCCGCAGCCTCCCAGTTAGAAAGGCATTAAGCACATAGGCAAGACACAAAATGATTTAAGCACATGTGGAAGGAGCCAAATGCCAAAGGAGGAGGGGGGGAGGTGGAAAGAAGTCCCAAGCTGATTATTTTATTTTCTCCTGACAGTTTCAGCCACAATGGCCAATAAATCCCAATTACAGATTTTAAAAACGCTTCCTGCAGACACTTGGACCATCAAGGCAATTCTGGGCTCCCATAACTCCTGGTTTATGATGGTCATACATGTCAACTCTTCCCAGAGCCCAGCATTTCAATAAAGATGACCATAAACCTAGATTAGAGATTAAAGGACTGACTCACAAGTTTGTCAGAAGAAGAAACAAGTTTCCCTGCAATTGCCTTGCCTTTTTTACCGACTTTGGGTATTTTGACAGTTTTACACTACCAGTAAATTCTCAGGCTGCCAACGTGCAAGACAACAACCCAAGGAACGCACACACAGCAGCGGGGAGGCGCAGGGAGGACACGAGCTCAGCCACGGGCTCAGCCGACAACACGGAGATGAGAAGTGACAGGTCTCCTCTATGGGCTACCCATCGCCTGCGACGGCACGGGGACGTGGACACCAGCTCCGACCGACCTTCCCGGTTCTCCCCTCCCAGCTCCCAACCTGTCAGACTGCTCTCCAGGGAGCAGGGCTGTCCTCATTTCTCCTCCTCTCGCCTTGGCAGGGTCAGCAGCTGCCAAGCAGAAGCACGCAAGCACATGAGAAGGTGACAGGAGACCGATGAACCCCCCAAGGGCTCCCCATTGCTCCCCATCAGGACCAGGGACCCCTGAACATCCCCATGCTTCCACAGCTGCCGTTCGCCCCCAGCTTGTCAAATCAGCAGCAACAACCACAACGGAGATGCCATTTAAACTATCAACACCGTGTGTTTATTGTGCTCTTGTTTCCTGGATGAATATGCCGCTTCCTTTTAATAAGTGCTCTCTCAGGAGAAGGAAAAGGGAAAAATAAAAAAAGCAGCAGAGAGGAAGGATGACTCACGGTGAGGCCACATCTCCATGAACACAGGAGAGCTGCCGAGACAGTGCCAAGGACAAGGGCTGGGATCAAAAGGACAAGAGCGGATCAATCGCTCCCTCCCTGGGGAGGGGAAAGGCTTGTAGGAGCTGCCAGGGGAAGGACAGTGGGATGGAGCCATGCCCTTCTGGCCACCCATGGTTTGCCCACTCGGGTTGCAAGAAGCCATCTCCCTTTCCGGAGGTTCAGCCCCTACTTTCACATTCTGAACCGGGCTCTCACTTGTCTGATTTCATTAAGACAGGCACAGGGGGCTGTTCCACACACACCAGGACACGGTGGTGATGGTGACGGGAGGACCAGTAGGAACCATGGGTGCACCCAGCAGGAGGGAAAAAAAAAATGCCCTTTTCCTGAGTAAATGAAAGAGCCGAGGCCGGAGCTCAGCACGCCGAAGGGGGCCAGTGCCCTTTCTGCCGGTGTCTCTCAAAGTCTATCAAAAGTCCCATTTACATCAAAATGCCCTTCCAGACATGCTTCAATTTTACTTTTCCCCTT
Source organism: Coracopsis vasa (assembly GCA_026283785.1). Classification (NCBI taxonomy): domain Eukaryota; kingdom Metazoa; phylum Chordata; class Aves; order Psittaciformes; family Psittacidae; genus Coracopsis; species Coracopsis vasa. Next base: position 12,996 of record JANHGB010050214.1, on the reverse strand, counting down.
TCATCTCCTTCCACCCTCCCGCCCCACCTCACAGCCCCATTGTACTCACAGCATCTCGCACGGCAGAGAGGCCCGAGCGGGCTGCCAGAGCAAAAGAAAACAGGAGAGAAAGAAAAAAGCTTTAAACTAAGAGAGAAGCCGGAATCGCTCCTGGTCCTGCTCCAGCGGGAGCTGTGACCCCATCTCCTCCCGCCCGCTCCTTGGCGGCTGCCCCAGGGGGATGGCGCTGGCCATGTCCCCACCATGGGGACGGAGACTTGGGCTGCCCAGCCTCCACTGGAGACCAGGCTTTCTGGTCAGGCTCCGGTAACCACAGAGGGATTTACTGAGCTTTAACAAAAGCCTTGGGCAAGGGTTGCAGAATGCAGCTCTGCACCACTCAGCACCCTGCCATCAGCACTGCCGCCATCCCTGGCCAAGCAGCACCCTTAACATCCTGCTCCCAACAAGGCAGCTACTGGTGGCACTGGAACAGCCCAACCTTGGGCATGGGCACAACTGCACAAACCATTTGGCAATGAAGTGGATGGAGTTTAAGCGCCTCCCTCTCCAGATCAGTCCTAAAATCACCAGGAGAGCTGGAACATTCCCATTCCATGTCAGGCTCTCCTCTGTCAAAGCCATGTCCCACCTGTCCTCCTTGAACAAGTCGGATTTAATGAGCTGCTTTCTTCCCCCAGCCCTGGCCCCAACAGCACTGCAGCCTTGCTAACAAACTCTTGCAAGACCCCGAAGAGCAGAGGCACAGTCCCTGGGTTGACTGGTTGACATCTAAGCCCAAGGGTGAAATCCACTCCACATTATGGCAGGCACAAATGCAATTTAATTCCGGTCTAACCCATTAAAGCCAGCTGTAGCAGCGCACAATGCTGCTGCCCCTCATGGGGCTCTGTCCATCTCCCCTGACAGAGAGCTTTTCCAGCCCTCCCTTCCTATTGTCAGTGTCTATTTTTAACCCCAAGCATTATTTCTCCCTGCGTGCCTTCAGACACTCTCTGGGGACGAGGTGGAATTGCTGAGCTGGTACCAGGCAAAGTGACTCAACTCTCACCTTCAGAAGCACTACAGAAATCACAAGAGTGGTGAATTCTCCTCCGTTCACATTTTCCTTCCTCCTTCCCACCAAGCTTTTTGTCTGGGGCTAAAAGCAAGGGAAATTGTGAGGAAGTAAAACCCGCGTCCATCAGCAAGCAACATCCCAGCAAGCCACTTTGCTCCCTTTTCATCCCTAGCATGTTCACCATCAGCTAGATTTACCTCTACCTTGGGAGCTACCTTGGGAAAAACCTACATCGACAACCCACTGCTGGAGCAAATCAAGGTCAGAACCATAACCTTACAGTAGGTCTTATGAGTTGAGGCTCCAATCTACCAGGCATGAGGAACCAGCTTGATAAATATGCAGAGAGAGGCGCACACATGCCGGTGCAGGAGGGAGGAGGCGTTTTCCTCGCGGGGCCCTGGCCGGGCTGAGCGCGCCGGATGACGATGCTTCATTACTCCCTTTCAGCTGGTCCTCCCAGCGCTGCAGAGCAGTAATTAACAAGAAGGTCAGCAGCAGAGCCCTTCAAGAATCTATACCTTCAGGGGAGTTTATCAAAACAACCCACCATTTGCCTCCTTCTAACTCACAAAGCGCATAAAAACCCAACGCCAAACGTTGCAGGAGCAACATGTGCGCTGCGTTAGCCAGATGCTTACATTATTTGGCATTAAGAGCCGATAAATAATCATTAATACTACTGCTAGCAACGATGCTCTCTGCAAGGAAGCCCAGATGCCAAGCAGCACGGTGTTTACGGCACAAGCATCCCGAGGCAGCGCGGGCTGCGGTGAAGCTGGGCGCAGCGGAGGCAGCCTCCTGCGGCACGGATCCGGGAGAGCCGCCTGCCGTGCACAATGCAGCCAGCGCTGCCAATTCCGGATTGTGTCCCCAGTCCTGCAGCACTTGGCAGCTCTCATAGGGCCCGAGCTTGGGGGCTGGCAGAACCCAGAGAGCCACAGCTCATGAGTACACCCGCTTCCACGTCCGCACAGAACAGCTCCGGCTGCCAGAAGATGCGGTGAAATCAAGAGCCATCGCAGTCTGAGCTGCCTGAAACCGCTCGGGCCAGCCCCAGCTCTTGGGCTGACTCCCTGGTTTAGCTCGCTGGAGCTGGCAAGGCGCTGGAACACACACGGACACAGCGACAAGGGGAGGCAGCATCTGGAAGCAATTATCCCACTGCTCTTGTATCTGTCACCCACTCCCCATCCTTGTGCAAGGAAACAACTCATACTATCAACAAATCTCTATCTTTAATAAACCAGAAAAGGGATTTTCACTCCGCTCCCTGACAAAGAGTAGGCAGCAGAGGCTTCCCCAGCAGATGGCACAGGGTGGGCAAGGTCCCTCCTGCCATGTCACAGGCACATGGGGACAGACACCTGCATGTGCCTTAAGGAGGAAACGTTCTTGGATAAGAAATGCAAAGATTTCTTTGCTCCATCTGTGCGCTGCAGCATGTTAATGCTTTACTTGCAAGTTTGACGTCCCACAAAACTCCAACTGCTTTACAGGCATGGGTGAACTCCTGGGAGCTCCACAAGATGGTCCATGCGCTTCTACCCTCAACCCACACATCTCCACCCTCAACCCAGGCCTCCCCATCCTCAGAGAGGAAAAATAAGGAGGAAAGGTCCTGCCTGGGAGAGCAGGAGCTATGCGGACCCTGCAGCCCTTCCAAACTCCAGACACTCCATCCCCAGGCTGGGGACAGCAGCAGGACTCCCCGCACCCTCCACACCACTCACTGCACCCATCCTGCAATGCGCCCAGACACAACATGCCCTGCACCACAAAAGAAGCAAAGCCCACCCAAAGAGGGATGCTGTAGGCAGGCACTGGTGCCCTTCAAGCCAGGCAGCACAACCAGCAGACCCCTAGCCTCACTGACTAGTCAGCACCCCAAGGGGGGGGTACCCCTCCACCCGCTTTCCCAAGCCCATAGGTTCCATACTCAGCAAAGGGAGGTGGTTTAGGAAGCCTTTCGTGCCTCTCCTGGATGTTACGAAACCAGCCAAGGAGCATGAAACTGCCTGCCGTGGGTGGGAGCACCCAGGGCTATATGAAGAGCGCTGTAGGATTCCTGCCTGGTATGGGAAAGCTCCCCCACCCCGCACACACCCTTCCAGGGTATTTTTTTTTTCCTTGAGAGAGAGCCCGGGTAAGCACAAACACCCAGCGCAGCCCCACATGAAGGGGGTAATTAGGGAAGCAGCACCCATCACTAACCAAGTCAGGGCAGAGATCAAAAGCAACATCAAGTGTTAAACCTCCCTGGGATCAGGAAACCGCTTCTGGGAAGGGACTTGCATGGGACCCCCCCCCATATGAGCCTTTGGGTCCACCAGAGCTGGTCTCTGGGAGGGTACTGGCTGCTCCCCACCGCTACCACAGAGTGCCATCCTCTCCCCAAGACACAAAGCAATAGCCAGCTGGCCTACACACCATCATGTACCATCCTGAGCCACCAAACCCAGCACGGGCTGTGCCTCAGTCCATGCCTTTGCCAGGGAGCCATGCAGAGCCTCCCCCGAGCCACAGCACTCATTGCTTACAGTGAGGGAACACCAAGCCCAGCCAGCATCGATGTCCCCAACATCCCTCGTGGGCCAGCTTTCCCCAGCTTTCCTTCATCCCCTACCCTCAACAAGAGCTCCTGTAGCTCAGGCAAGAGGAAAAAGACGGTGTGCAAAAGTTCTCCTACTGCAGCCACACTGGCAATGGGCACAAAGGTGTGCTGGCAAAGGGACAGGAGAGGGCTGGGGGTCCAGGAGGCATGGCCGCATGAGAGACCTTCTTCTCCACCAAAGAATACTACTACAAATATAAAGCAAAACACAGCTGAAGGGGAAATTCCAGCTGCCTCCAGCCTTATCACCTCAGAGCGCCTTCCTGAAACCTCAGTCTGGCCCCTGGCTCCCCAGCCTGCTTGGGCAGTGGGGACCATGTGGCACCACAGGTCTGCCAAGTGACAGGGAAGGGGCTCTGCACCTCCTGTCCGACAGCACTGGGACAGCCCTTCCCCACCTCCTGGGGAAGCATCTCCTCCTCCTCCCACTGCCAAGGAAGCTGGGAACAATGGGATGCACCAGTGCCAGCTCCGGAGGGGATGCTCATGGACCACCCGCCTGACTGCCCTGGGACAGGGGACATGCTGGGGAGGACAGCCTGATGCAAGGGGCACTGGAAGATGCCAGGAGCACATTTCTGGCTTGATGCAAGGGGCAGCTCCTCATCCCACCACCGCAGGGGGACATGCCAGAGCGGAGCAACTACAGGCAGAGGCCTCTAGGGCAGGAGCTGCGCCGAGCCTCAGCTCCCCCTGATTCAGTGCTTCCTGCAGGAGCGGCGCTGCTGCCTGATGCATTGGCCAGACCTTCCCCTATAAAAAAAAAGGAATTTTTTCCCCTTTTCATTTTCTTCTTCTAAAATAATTGATTAATTGGCCGAGCCCCAGTTCCGTGCTGGGAGCGGATCCCAGGTTCGCTCTTGCATGAAGCATGTTTCTTAAAGACACCAGAGGAGGAGAGGAGGCAGAGCCCGGCTGGAGCAGGGTGGTGCCTACAGCCAGGTGGAAATTTCCCATCGCACCCAGAGGGAGGAAGCCCAAAACTTAATCCCGGCCGTCCCCTGCAGCGCATCTCTGCCCAGAGCAGGGCCTGAGTCAGCCATCGGGGCGAACATCACACCCTTGGGAGCGTGCTGGGCTGCGAGCACGTGGAGGGACGAGGTGCCCCAGGGGGGCAGGCCTCCGTCCCCGCTCCCAGGGCTGCCCCCTCCTCTCTTCCCTTTAATCCCCAGCCCCAAAGCAGAGCCCTTTTAGGGGAAAGTGTAACGCAATACCTGGAAAATTTCTCCCACCCGCTCTCCGCTGCCGGCTGCCAAATTTAAAACATATTTGCTGCTCGGCCTTGAAGAAACGTAACCTGCTGCTTAATTCCAACACGTTCAGTCTTTGGGGGCAACGAAAGAATCTGCACTGCCGCTGGTGGCTCCTCTCCTTACACCCCGCGAGCCCTCGGGGGCGGGAGCTGCCAAAAAGCTGCCTGGGAACCATCCACCACCACCACCACCACACAAGCACCGAAACGCACCGGGGAAGGGTGGGAAGCTCACTCTGCCCATCCAGCCCTGCCTGAGGCACCAGTGCAGGCAGGGCAAGACGTTTTTGACCGGTGAGTAGGTGCCCTTGAGCCTTGAGCATCAGCTGGGTGTGCCATTGGCCTTAAAGCCCTTGGGATAGGCAGAATCCAGGGCACTGCAAGGCTCTGGAGCGAGGGAAAGGGCAGAGACCACCACACACTGCAGGTAGAGGACCCCTCTTCAAGGTGCAACCACCACATCCTCCCCTTGCCCCACAGACACAGTGCAGGTGCCCATGGTCCCCCATCCCTCGCCCCACCACCCGAGCTCCTCAGCAGGAGGAATTTTCCAGCGGGCTGGGTTTGCAAGGGGAGGCCGGAGCAGTGGAAAGGGGCCGCAGCAGCACGGGGCTGGGGGAGGGCACAATGTGTTTAGCAGACTGAGCGATCCGACAGGGCCCATTAAAGGAAACAATTTGTAATACAATAATTATTATGTCGTTTCTCTGGACTCTTTCCTAAGACTCTCTTTAAACAGTTAGAGGCTTGACGTGCCTGTATAAAGCAGACATGATCTGTAGAGCTGAGGATGCTTAAGTGCCCACATGTGCCGAGACAAGGCAGATGGGGTGGATGCACGCTGCACGCCCGGCTCTCACCCAAAGAGGCAGGAACTCACCCCGGTTTGCTCACAGCCCTCGAGGGATGGCAGGGGCACCTCCAGGAACACATGGCGCAAGGGAAGCCAACGCTCCCCAGCTACAGCGGAAGATGCTGGCGAACACCCAGCACGACTGAATGAGGGGTCCTCTCCCTGCTCAACATCATGGCAGGGGCCGCATCCTGGCAGCGCGGCCGGGACCCACAGCTCCTCCAGCTCCGCTTTTATGCTCTGAAGTTCTCGGCCACACATCTGAAGAAAGCGGCAGTAGCGAACAACAGAGCAAGAGCAAGCAACACAAATCCCCAGGATAATGAGCCCGGAGGAGGGAGACGGTGGGCTCTGTCTGAGGAGGGAGCCGTGCTTTTATTGGAGAGGCCTAAAAGGGCTATAAATCCTCAGATTCAAAGGCGAACTCAAGCTCTTTCAAGTCTGAGGAAGGCCTGGGATGTGTCAGCCGGGAGGACTAACCACGCCGCGTCCCCTGCTGAAGTGGCCTCTTCAGCAAAGCCGCGCTGCAGCCCGGGATATTACACCCAGATCCTTTCCATATGCTGCCCGCCCGGCTGCAGGCAGGCAACGCCGTCATCCCTGCCAGCAAAGGGGGGAGCCTGCCCTGACCCCCGCCCAGGCAAAAACCAGCCGTCCTCCGCTTTAAGGGGGGGAAGCGCCTTTGAGCTTATTCCTCCCTTCCAACACCCATCAAGAATTTGCCCCCCAAAACCTTGTTGTGAGCCGGGGGGCTGCGGACCTCCCCCTCGCGTTTGGCTGTGATACTACAGCAAGAACAAAGAACACCGGAGCCCAGCACCACCACATCCCTGAGCATCACTGCATCCCCGAGCATCGCTCTGTGCTGCTGCCAGACCCGAGGCTGCCGGCCCTGTGTGCAAACCCACACGCCAGACTGAGCTCACACGTTCTAGAAACCCACTAAAACATTGAAATCAGTAGCAAAGAGAAGACGTGTCGAGTCTCAGCCTTGCCACTAATGCATGTGCAACCACAGACGTTTCCCAGCTCATTAAGAGAGGGAAAACATGCAAACACTGGGTGACCAATATTAACGGTGTGAGGGTATTTACAGCTGATAAGCCATGAAAACCCTTTTTGCTCTTTCTGAAGTACCTACTCGGAAACCATTGGATGCCAAAAGCCAGGGGGCACAGACAGCCCCCAAGGCTGGGCTTGTGCTGCACGCCAGTGAGCCACCAGCCGCTGCTGAGTACAGAGAAAGGGATTGCCAGGAAATGGGATGCTTGTGTCCTATCACCACACGTGGAGTGGTGATACAAGCTTGGGTGCCATCAAAACCAGCCAGGACCTTCTCCCAGGGAGGACACCCACCCCAGGCCTTTGTAGAGGAGGGGGCTTGGCCACCACAAAGAAGGCACTTCCAAAACTCCAGCCTAAAGGTGCCGGGTTAGAGAGCTTGTGCCATGTCCCATGGTCATCCTGCCCCCAGCACCTCCGTGTTGGCAGCAGGAAGAACCAATCCACATCAAACCAGGATAACACAAAGCCTCTCACCACGGCTCAACCCCATGGATGTCCACGCCAGCAGACACAGCACATACGCGGGCACAGCATGACGGAGCACATGGAAAACACCGAGGGAAGTTCACGTCTGGACGCCAACAAGCCCCCCTGCTCAGGCTTCTCCATACAGTCACCGGTCCCACAGCCCCGGGAAGGGGAGCAGCCCACCGGGAAGGGCCGGCTGTGGGTAGGGAAAGGTTATTCCAGAGCAGCAGAGCCAGGGTTATAAATAGCTGGCATTTTTGAAGCGCAGCTGCTGGCTCGGCCGGGGCAGCACTGCCACGCCGGCACCTGAGCCGGGTGGGATCCTGCTCGGGGGCGCCGGAAGGGAGAGCACACAGAGAAGCCATCCTGAGTAACCCCCCCAAGTCTGTTCACCCAGCCTCTGGCCCCCCCAAAGCCTCCTTCCCCCCCAAGCATCACCCACAGCCTCTGTGGGGCTCAGCTCCCGCCACAGAGGAAGAACCCCATTCAATGAAAGCGCCGGGGCCATGCAAACCCCACCCCATGCACAAATCCAGCCTAACCAAGCCCAGCTCGTCCGACTCATCTGGCACTGAGCCTGGATGGGCTGGCAGAGCCGGGAGCGCCGGGATCCGGAGGCTCCAGCACAGCATCCGTGCTCCAACCGGAGATGCCATGCAAGGGGCAAGAAAAACCTCCTCAAAGGATGCCGGGTGTGCACTGAGGGGCACCAAACCTCTCCACAAGCATGTGAACCACCACCATCACCCCTCTGCTTGCCGGAGGAGGAGGGACGGGAGGTGAAAAGCACTGGGAAGCAGCAGCAGGACCTCGGCTCTTTCGAGGCGAGCACAACAAAAGCCCCGCAGCACCGCCACCACATTCCTGTCCAGATGTGACGCCGAGATAGGACCGAGCCCAGAGTCCTCCTCCTGCTCTCCCAATACAAGCAATCATTAATGAGACACAGAATGGATTTCAGCTTTGTTTCTCCCCACCCTGTTTCAGCTGCCAGACTCCAAGTAGCATGTGCTACTGATCGGTACAAGATGTTTTCCCACCGGACCCTGCACTCCTCGGGCAGACAAGGCTTCCCAGCAGCGCTGCCACCGCTGGGTGCCAGCAAGGCATGGACCGGGGCACCCTGGGGACCCAGAAATCCTGCATGGAAACAAGGGGCCATCCCTACCACTAAGCCCCCAGTTTCCAGGGATAACCCAAACACCTCCTGACATAGTGTTGTGCAAGGGGCTGAACGTGCACAGCGGCTCTTGGTGATCCCCATGACCCGAACAAGCATACACAAGGCTAGAGTGGACCCCTGCCCACTCAGCCGCACCTCACAAGGACATGGGCACATCCTCACGCAGCCCATTTGGGACCGGGATCCAAGGAATAGCTGAAATAACCAAAGCAATGAAGTGGCTCAGGTGCAGCGGAGGGAAGGAGCCCCCCAAAAGCTCCATCCCAGGCCTCCATGGCCAGAAACAGCACAAAAGCCCCATCCTCGTCCTCGCTGCCACGAGGCTTCAAGGAGCTGCAGCAGCTGTTTTGCTCTGAGAAAGCTACAGCTCCTTTTACAATCAATCAGACACCCCATCACGGCTCTTTTTTTCTTTTAAAGGAAGCAGTTAAATCCATTTTATAGAATCCAGTGGTATTTACCCAGCTACTGCAATAGCCGCAGCCCTGCCTTCACTTCTTTTTTGTTGGTTTTTTAATTTAAGTTAATGAAGTCATTCCCAAATGACACGCAAGGAGCCCTGGGTGCTCCTTCCCCCCAGGCGCAGCAGGAAGGGTAACATCACTGCTGAGACATGGGCCCAGCATGGGGGTTTCTGCTTTGGGGTAGTGAGAGCAAGAGCCCCCCATGCTCTTGGGCAACCAGCAGCAACCTACGAGCTCGGAAAGGGCTCCTCAATTCCAAGAGGGAAACTCCAGCTGGGATGCAGACCATCCAGGCTCACTTAACCCAAAACCCCTGCGGAGATTAAGCAAAACCCAAGGGAGAGTGGAGGGGCCACTGGATCCCATACAGGACCATCGTGCCCCCTCCACTGCTCAGCCACCTCGTGCTCCCTAAAGACTTTGTGAACCAAACACAACTTTTAATTACACATAAAGGAGCCTGTTTTCACTATTTCCCAACTCCTTACACTGCAAAGCGCCTCATGCACCCACTGGTACAGTAATTAAATTACATGTGCTCCGACAAGTGCGAGCCCACCGCTGCAGAGCTCCAGGCCAGCCCTTCCCTCGGAACCAGCCTTCCCGAGAGCACTTCATCCCTCGTAAAAGGCATTAAAACCAGCAAAGATATGCCAGGATTCAAACTCAGCGCTTACAGAACTCAATAGGACACCATAATGTCATTAAAGACAGAATAAAAATACCAGAAAGGATTAGAGTTTTTGTCTGGGTTTTTCCTCTTTCCCCTTTTTTTTTTTTAATTAAATAAATGCATTTATTTTGTTTTTGGGAAGTTTCTGGGCTGCTGCACAGAGCCAGCAGAGCCGACTAAAACTTTATATAAAGGGCAAGAGAGAAAAGCAGAGCCGAAACAACCCGCTCTTCAGAGCTGCGCGGATGATGTGTCCCATTTCCCCCACCTTCTTATTAAAATACTTTCTGGAGAAGTGAATTCCAGCCTGAAATGAATTTTCCAAACCATATTTTATTAGGAATGCTTCCTTTTAACAGTCGGCACAGGAGCCCACCAGGGTCAGTATTTCTCCAAAATCACAGCCAAGGGAGTCGAGGAAGGATTTAGCCAGATTTTCTCCAGCGATTCCTGGCTGTCCAACAAGAGCACGCTCCCACCACCTTCCCGGCCGAGCAGCAAAAGAGCCAAGGAAATCCCAAAAGGGCCCTTCAGACACGATGGAATAAAATTAAGACCACATTGGCTCCCTGAGACCCCTCCCAAGGGGCTCCACAGACAGCTCGCTCCGAGGGGATCTAACTTAGCCTCAGGTTTGTGACAATCATCACCTTCCACACAGCAAAAGCATTTCTAGGCCTATTTTCCCCCCTTTACAGACAGTGAATTATTCACGATCGGAAGGCGGTGACAATTTCACTGCTGGCATTTGGGCACACACCTAGGAACCAAAGAGAAACGGTTCCCCAGCACGGCAGACAGAGCTACAGCTTAAGCTAGACTTGACTAGGAAATCGTTCCTTCCATCGGGTGCATTATCAGCATCGCCCTGATAACCACCACGAGACCAGGAACCTGCCGGTAACGCCCCGGTGAAGTTTAAGCCCACACGCTCTAAGAGCAGCCTCAAGCTGCCCAGGGGAGGAAAGGGCAGGAAAATATTTTCATTATTTACAGCGATAGCACCAAGGCCGAACGGCCCCAACGCGCGCCGCTCTCTCCTTCTATCTGTTGGAAAATTCCACTTAGCCGTGTTATTTTTAAAGGCTTTAGCTCTCTTTACTCTAAAAACACAAGCTGAAGCTCAGCAGAGCGGGGAGGAGGGCTGGCACAGGCACGGCAGCGCCCACGAAGCAGCGGAGGAAGGGGCTTGAAAGCCTGGAGTACGGTGGGGAGTGCATGTGTGTGGGGGTTACAGCATCTATCCAGGGGAGTAATCCCAGCCTAACAAAGAGCATGGCTTTTGCTGGAGGTGGAGACGGACTCTGTACAGCACACAGCTCCCCAGGCTGGTTTGCTGGCAGGAGCAGCCGTGAGGAGGCTCTACCCAATGCCACGCAACCTGCGAACATTGAAGGCAGAGCATGAAGGCATAAAAGAAAGCAAAGGACCACAAAGGCGAACCCTAAAGACAAGAGCCCAGGGTCAGGCCACATGGACATAGGCTGATGGGGCACAAGTGGGCCCATGGCCGGGCACCGGCACCCCCACGTTCCCTTCCCCAGCGCCCATTTGTTTCTGTGTGGGAACGCCGGCATTCCAGGCACTTCCCACCTCCTCGCGCTGCCCAAGGGAGCGGTGCCCACACGGGACAACAAGCACCCAGAAAGCCATGCGAAAAGCAGACAACCACAGAACTCCAACCTGGGGGAAAACCCTGAGATGAGCCCAACACAGCCCCCACCAGACAGGGAGGGTGGCAGGAACCCACCATCGTGCCATCGACCACCATGGCCACCTCATCACCCCCCAGCCGCCCCAGACTTAGCCCTTTAGTAAAGCCAACACTAACGAAGAGCACTGGGGTGACATGGCGTCCCCAACACAGCTGAGCCAAAGAGGTTTCTACCTCCAGCTGCCCTTCCTTCAACAATAAAAGGTATTTTCTGGAAGCAACCGGCCTCCCGTCGCCAGCATCACAGATTCACAAGCCCAGCAGAGCAGCTCCCAAGGGTCAAGGCTCATTCTGCTCCCGTCGCCAAAGGGACGGCAAGGAAAACCACGCCACGCAGGAGGATCAACTCGTGGGAGCCCTCACGGTTCGTCCCAGCACTAGGCTGCACCTTCACAGCGTGTGCTTGCAAAGTTCCTTTCCCCATGCACAATGAAATAAAGGTCTGGTTGGAATACAAGTGTCCAAGCAGGACTGCTGTCTAAATTATTTCGGTTCTCTCCAACCCCCAAAAACTCTTTTTCTTTGGACAAATGTGGTGGTGGGAAAAAAACCAACCTCAACCTAAAGGCAGGATTATTTTCTTTCAAACCGAGAAGGGGCTAAGATAAACAAACACTCTGTGATCTGCAAGATACAGCCCAGCAAGAGGGCAACCAAAACCACCACCTTCACTCCTCCTCCTCACCCTTCATCCCGGCATACTGGGAAAGCCCCCTCGCATCGCTCCAGCTCCTCAGCCGGGGCAGACACACGTACGCACACCCCCCATACATATATATATAACAAACGTATATCTATAATAAACACATATCTATGTAATTCCGCTATACATACGGCAGGGCAGGGATGGGGGGGGGGTCCGCACCCCACAGCCGGCTTTGTTCGGGCCCGGCTCTCCCCGCCGGACCGGGGGTCCCACCGCCGCCCCCCCTCCCGCTTAGCAAAGGGAAAACCCATGAACACCAATGCAAAGTATAGGCAGTAAATCCAGCTCTAGCGGCGGCGATCCGGGGCGGTGGCGGCCCCCCGGCCCCCTCCGGAGAGCGGGCGGGTGGGGGGCGGCGGAGCCTGCCTTAAATCCCGGCGAAAAAACAGCGGAAAGGTGGAAAAAAAAGAAGAACAATATGAAAAATTGGAAAACTCGGAAAAATAAAACGCGTTTTTAAAAATTAAAAAATATTTAAAGGTAAGAAAAGCTCTAAAAAACCAAAAGATTTTTAAAAAACTAGTCAAAAAAATCAAAGTATTTCAAAAAGCACAAAAGAAGGTGGGAGCCCGCCGGGGCCCCGCCAGCCGGGGCTCGCCGAGGGGTCCGTACTCCAACCGGGGGTCGCTCCTCTCCGTCCGTCGACCGCAGCCTCCAGCCGCTCCTCGCTGCCCGCTCCGCTTCACGGGAGGGTTTTTTTCCTTAAAAATCCTGCGGTTTTGGTTAAATTTTTTTGTGCGCGCGTTAAATTCTCCCGGTTTTCGGTAATATTTTTTTTTTTTTGCCAGGGGGTCCGAGGCGGGTTCTCCCCCCCTGCTCCCCCGCGCCCCTCCGCTGCACGTACTTGGGGTTACCGGAGCTCCAGGAGACCGGTTCCAGGCTCTTGGCGAGCGGCGCGGCCAAGCGGCACAGGGCGAGGAGGACGCCCAGCAGCCACCGCCCGC
>JANHGB010050213.1:7776-22523 GCA_026283785.1 Coracopsis vasa | reverse complement strand
CCGCGAGTGGCTTTGGACGCCGCGGTGTTGGCTGGATGTTACCCGGGCTTGAGGGGCTTGTGTGTGTCTGTGTGTGTGTGTGAAAGGATTTGTTTAAAACTCCAGACATCAGCAACTTCTTGAAATATATGACACTTCATGTTTATATTTTTAGAGCGATGTCCCGAAAGTCGTCACAATCATCAACAGCTGCTTGCCAGCAGAGCAACTGAAGTCTGTGGAGAAACTCGTTTCTCTTCCTTCCTAGAGGCCAGGCACCCAAATGGGGTAATGTGAAAGTTGCTGATCTTTTATATTTCTATGTCTGTCCTAAAGTATTTCTGAGTGAAACTTTTAATCTTTGCTGATACTGTGACAAAACACAGATTCCTGTGATTTCCTGGTGCTTTGCAGATAATTGGATGAAGCGAGCTAAACATATAAAACAGAGGTTGCAGTCACACCTCCACAGAGGAGGATTTACGATATTGCCAGTGACATCAGAGCCGACAGGGCAGGTTTCATCTAAGCAAAGTCCATGTGGACATCTGGAGCCCGGCAGAGGTGTAAATGAACCAGGTTCTTCAATGCAAGTCATAGAGAGCAGTAAAATTCATGTTGCTGTATCTCTCTGCTCAGCATCTTTGATAACACAAAAACATCTTTTGTGTTGAGACAAATCATCTTTTGTTAGGCAATGCAGTTACATATTCAGTGTTTTGTAGAAAATAAGGTTGAAAAACAATTTAAGTAATTGAAAGATCTATTTGGAGACCTAGGTGTACGTTCACTGTGCGTGTGTGTACGTGTATACATAAAGTCACCACAGCTTTTTTCATTTGCCTTCTTTTTTGTTTTTCCCATGTAAGCACCCGCCAGCAGAGGGTGCACAGGTTAACTGGGAAGCCTGATTTCTGAGCTGTGGTTAGCACTGAATGGCTTCCTCCTGGTGTTAAACTTGTGAGTAGGTTAATTTAATAAATCAGTTTCTTCTTGTATCGTGCTGTATACAACAAAATGAGAAATATGGGAATTACCTCATGAAAAAGGGGGAAAATGAAGAGAAAAGGTAACGGATTGCACAGAATACTTACATATTTAAATTCCATTACGTACAAACACTCATTGATATGTGGGAGCACAACTTGTCTGTAAAATTAAACAACTGTACAGTTGTTTACAGGATTGTAGCCTAAAGGATTATTTGTGAATTTGCCTCTTTATGTTGTGCAGTATTTAGGAAAGTTCACAGAGTGACTGGTATTTTCTTAATTTCTATTATTCCAATTATTTTAGTCAATAATATTTGTAATTACACTGTTTCAGAGTGTGCCTTTAGTAGGTGTTACAGGGAACAGTAGAACAATTAACACTGAAAATATTATTATAAGTAGATTAATTACAAAAGTAGAAGTTGCATTCCAAGAATGACTCTAGGATATCAAAATATAGTTTTACCTTCGGTTGGAATAAAAGTATTCTTCACAAATTAAAGTATTTTTAATTATGTTAAAACACTTCCTTGAAAAGGCAAAATAGTCTTTGATAGCAAAGTCAGAACATCTCTTATGAATTAGAATGATGCAGTTTCAACAAAACACTTGTCCAACAGGAGTATCACAATGGAGAATAATGGCCAAGAAGCAGTTCTCAATGAATGCAAAATTAGGAAATTGCATAATATTTTTTTAAGCTCTCAAGGACTTTTAGTTCTCTGCTTGTCCCTAATAGCTCTTCGTCTGCTTTCTCACCTTCAGAGTGATTATGTAGTACCAACATACATTGTTTTTTCCCAAATAATGTACCTTCAAGTTCTGTTGCTGATCTTCTGGATATATGGTGATTCAAGTAAATGTTTTCAGTATATGAGCAGTTTTATGTCCTTCTCTCCCTCACTCTAACATTGTATGAACTATTATTTCTTTGGCTCTTTGTTAACAGGCTACCTGGCAGGTAGTATAAGAACAGGCTCCTCTTGCTCAACATTTGTGTAGGTGTGGTTAAAATCATATCTGGTGGGGTTTGTTTGTTTGTTTTTATCTGCTGTTGCCTCTTAACCAATGTTACCTCTGTTGTCTCTACAGGACTCAGAATTAATCAAAATAATTTTGCTTTGTTTTTCTTTTCCTCTCTGGAGTCAGTGCTCTGCAGTAGTTTTACTGAAGTTGCTGTGTGCCCATAGGGAGGTCTGCATCATTCCTGGTGATGATACATGAGAAGGAAAAACAGTTGAGAGTTTAGATCTGCTGAGTTTGGAAAGTTGTGAAATATACTTAAAAAAAATACACACATTTGAAACAACATGATACCATTGAAAGACGAGTCATGCAGCCCCAAGAGGGCATGTTTAGTCACTTGGCAGAACAGAATAGCATTAAGCATTCACTTAATGAATAAGTCTCGTTGACAGTAAAGTGTGTCCCCCCACCTCAATTTGAACTATTAAGAAATATTAATATGTATGTATTTCAAAAACAATCACTGGCAATTCATAATTGCACCTTCTGTGTTACCATTATCTTGAAGAATTTTTTACTTCGTGAAATCATTTGTCTATGATTGCCTCTTCCATCTGTTTACTGTAAGGTGTTCTGAGTTTTTGTAGTGTTTGGTGATAAAACAGATCAGCTGTGCTTTACAGGAGAGCATTGGCGATTAATTGCCAAATGTTGTGTACATAAGCTTCCAAGTACCAAGCAGAAGTAATTGTATTGAAGTTCATTGTTTCCAGAATACTTTTCTGGCTAGAAATGTAACATAAGCTGTACATACTCTTTCTAATATAGACTTTTTTTTTTTTCTTTATGACAGGAACCCTACAAGTAGGCTTAGTGATTGGAGGTGGAAGAAGTTGTTAGCTTTGTAGTTGGGTGTCAGTCAAATGTCAGAATGTTTTTGTCCAGTAAGTTCATTCAGTTCGGTTCTTGGTAAAAAAATGTATATACCTCCTTCTGTAGGTCCACCTTTAAAAAGCTGTACTAAGGGTGTTGTATTAGATTGTTTGGGGATGGGAGGAGTTTTAAGGCTCTTCTCTTAAAGCTGCTCAACTAAACCAAGGCTCTTATCCATGTTTGTAACCATGACAAAATCCTTATGGCTGAAAAGTAGTACTCCATGGGGAAAAAAAGTTTTCCATGTTGCTTCCATGTTACCAAGTGCGTTGTTTCTTTAAAGTGTTTTGTTTTTTTTTTTTCCTAAAGATAGCTATGCTGCCACAAAAAACAGGCATTTTTAATATAATGCAGTTTCATTATAACATCCTTGAAGATGAAGGCTGAATTGCTTTGATTAACAATCAAACTTAGTGCCTTTCTGACTGTGGCTCTGAACAAGGAGATAACTCTTAATTCTTTCAGATAACACTTCTTGCTTTCATGGCTCCAGGGTGTGATCATCGTATGTGACAAAGGGTGTTTGGCTGTGTCATTAACCAAGTCATTCAGAGAAACAAGCACAGACTGGCTTCTGAAAGTTTGGTTTCTGAGATTTAGGTTTCCAAGTCATTTAGATGTTTTTTTAACTTTTAGTAGCCAGATTGCCCATTAGTCTGATGATCTATGTGTCACACTCTCAGGGATATACAGCATATCTCCAAAGGGTTCCTTCACATTTAACATTGCAAGCAACAGTAAGCTTAACTCCCCCACCTACCCTTTGCATTTTCTTGACGTTTCAGAATTTATCAGCTAAAATTGTGCAATTATCACTCAAAGGATCACATTCTCATAAAAAGAGTTGCATCTCTGAATTTTACTGATGCAAGATCATCTTAGTCATCTGACTATAGTTCCCATCTGTGCATCTTTTCATGTTCTTACTGAGATATTTAGAAAGCCAAGAAAAATTATGTGACTAGCCTAGCAGCTGAATCATTGTGTTTTATGTTGAATATCAATGCTGGCACAGGAAATGCAAGATACTAACTCAGATCTTTTTGAATGATTGAAGGAGGAAGAGGATTTGTAAACAGTTTGCAATGTAATCATGAAATCTTTATCCAGACACTTCTATAATTTAATAATAATAATTTTAGATCAGATTGTGGCTTGGGGTTTGGGGGGATTTTCTATTTGTTTTTGTTTTCAAGAACGTTGCCTTTATGTAAATAACACATTTTGCAGAAATTGTCATGATGTCTTAATTTTCGTGTCTCAATTATTTTTTCATAATACCCCATGTATGTTAATAATTATGCATTATGTTATGAAAAATGCATACATATTTTCAAAGACAAAGCACAGACAGTTTGTAGTAATTAAAGTATAAACTGGTGCTGAGCTACATTAAAAAAAAAAGAGCCATAATAAACTCGTTAACATTAGAAGAGGTTTTAATGTTTTAATAGGACTGAATGTTACATATTCACTGTATGCTGATGCCCCATATCCGGGTAATATTACAGCCACAGCAGCCCAAATTTGTCAGTGTTTTTATTGGGCTGTGACAGCTGAAAGCAAACCTCATTTTGTTTAAACTTTGACAAATAAAAATAAATTTTAATCTTTTTTCCTCCCCCCCCTTTTTTTTTCTATAGGCTTAAACTGAACAAACAATGCCATTTTTAAAGCATGACTCATTCAAAACTACACCTTAAATGAGCAATTGTTCATTTAATCGAAGTGGTTCCTTTGTCAGGCTTTGTATTGATGTGTACAAATTAATCTTTTTTTATTCGCAGTACAGGACTTGTGATCAAGTAGTGCTATTTTCCTCGAGATAAAAATCTTCATTTTGTATCCAATTTGCACAGAATGTTTTCTGATAATGTCTTGTGCCTGTTCTTTTGTAACAACATTTTGTATTTCCAGTGCGTTAAATTTGTATGCGTGGTTTATATAGAAGTGGCACTTGAAAAAAAGTGGAAGGAGAAAAAGAACAAAGGCACATCAGGGTAAAAGTTGTAGGAGGGGTATTTCATTTTACCTATCTCCTAGAAAGCCAACATTAATGAAAATATGCAAAAACTACCCCCAAAAAAGCCTAACAAGACAAAATGCCAGTAGTAGCTACACACACATTTTATCTTTCATTCTTAATACTATATGAAAAGATTCCAAGTCAAATAAAGCAATATAGGACAGAGTTATAAATGTAATAGAAAAATCTCAAGGACATTATAATTTGCATGAATAGAAACTTAACATTCAAAGCCATTCATTTCAAAGGGCACATTAAGCAGGGATCAGAAGAACTCATTGCAGAAATTTTGGAAACCTTTCTGGGGCATAATGTTTACACTTAAAAAATATAATCCTTTTTTTACCTGTAAGTGTAAAGCCACAGTCACAATTCTGGAATGAAATCTTCTGAAGACTCTTACCTAGTGAGCGGGGTGAAAAATGTCAATTTCAATAACAGTGTGTACCCATTAGAACAAGTGGTTTCTTTACTGATCTCTTCTTGCTTGTTGTAAAGGTACAGTGTCAGACTTGATTTGTTGTTTTACTGTGTATTTCTGGGTTTTTCTCCTTGTTCTACCTGATAGGTCTTTGAAATGATACCAAGTCATTTATATTTCAACTGGTTTCATTCCAGTAGCCTGCTTTGGGATTATTTGGGCTTTCAGCACACTGAAGGGATATTGCTATTTTCTAAAAAGCCTTTAAATTGATATTATAGTAAAAGATTATTGCTAAAGCTGATATTGGTGCTTGATTATTTGACCAGTTTCTCATGTAAGTGACATAAACAATTAAGTTACAGCAAAACTGTAATTTGAGTTAATTGTATTATCAGGTCTCTGAACAAAATGAATTTCATTACAAGGCTTTCTGCTTTCTGTCTGAGGAAAAGCAAGATGCAACAGAGGCACCAAAGTAGTAGACGACCAACTGCTCCACTTGGATCACGGATTTTAACTGATCCTGCTAAGGTTTTTGAGCATAACATGTGGTGAGATGTTTTTCCAATGCTGATTTTCATATATTTTTTGTATATTATTTACCATGGTGAATAATGGTATGTGGGTGTGTGTATTACAATGGATGGCCACAATAGATGTGTAAATGTAGTGCTAGAGAAAATTTGAGATTATCCCAAGTAACCTCACAGTTACAAGTACTCGGTGATGTGTAAAAAGCTGCTGAACAAGTAGTTAGTCATGGAATGAAAAGCAAAATACTGTTATAGATCAGTAATGTATTAAAAGACAGATAGTGTAGAGGTAATGTAGAGGTCCATGTTATTTATAATGGCAGAAATTTACTAGTTAGATACAATAAGGTTGCATACTGGGTTAGTCCTGTGTTCTAAAATGGACACATTTTGAAAGGAACATGTAAGTTACTTGTATCCTTCTGAAGGTGTACTGAAGATGTTACAGAAAGTTCAGCAGAGATTTCCATACAGTGCACAACTGTCAAAAGAAGTTGTGTCTTAACATAAATAAGGAATATAATTGCAGAGAAAACATTAACATGTAAATGTTAACAAGAATAAGAATTGCTCTGATTAGCAGTGCTACAGCTCCGTCACTAAAAGGTATTCTTGTGATTAACATGGGCTCAGAAAAGAGCGAGAATGCTAGTCAACACAGCGGGAAAACTGACACTGAAAAGGCTAAGATTTTTGACCGTGGAATGGAGATAAATACAAAACAGTAAGTGATACAGGAAGTTTTAGAAGGATGGAAGAATATCTAAATCTATGTAGAAAGCAGAAGAGTATCTACCTAAGATATTTGGAAGACCAGGATTTTTTATTCCTATAGTTCATAACTTAAGAACAAGGAATATTTGATGAAAAGAGAAGTGGGGATTTTAGAAGCTATACAAGAAATTATTTTCTACAGAATTTTAAAATATATTTTTGAATTATGCCACACACCATTTTTGAGAACAAGGATTTAAATTAACAAAATTTAGAAAAGACACTGGATATGGCTAATGATAACTAGTCATGGTCTAGTGGAAGGCCCCTCTGCTTGTGGCAGGGGGGGTTGGAACTAAATGAACCTGAAGGTCCCTTCCAACCCAAACCATTCCATGATTCTGTAAGTTCCTTGGGCAAGGAAGCTGGCTGGTTATTGCATTAAAAGAGGGTATCTTGGTGTCATAAATCGATATGCAGTGTAGTTCTGGAGCATCTTCCAGACTTGGTACCTCCTGCTAGGTAGGAAAATCCCCTACTTGTGTGAATGCTGATTTGAATGTGGGCTGTAGAGTCAAGGTAGAAAAAGATTTTAAGAAAAAAGCCACCCTTTTCCTTTAACATTGTACCTCAATGAAACTCAGTTTTAATTTTTTAATTTCCTTTCAAATAACCGATCACTGTAGCTTCAGTTTTTCTTTCTAGCATTCGGTAACAGTCTAACACAAAGTTGTCAAACTGATGCAGGTGATTGGGATGGAATGTGAAGGTGGGATTTTAAGGAACAGCGTTGTTCAGAAAGTGGATCTGCAGATGAATCCATGCAGCTCAGAAGGGAAAACGAGTAAAACTGAGTTGGAGTGGAGGTTGCATGGAAGTTGTGAAGGTCTTGATAAGTCAAGAACCTAGCTGTGAAGTGGGAGGAGGTCCTTGGATCTGAAACTTGCAGAATTGGCAGGGTTCTCACTAGGGAGATAAGGAGGATCAGGATGCGTGGTGGTTTAGCTAAGTAGATTGTGCAGGATAAACATAACATATTCATCTTCCCTAGCATTGATGTATAAGGATTTATTTCTTTTTGTTTTCCACTCTTTTGTACTTCATAAAGTGGCATCCTTCTTCTTGCCTGTGATGGATTGGCAGGGAGCCAAGAGCTGCTACCATTGCTGCTAGGAATACTAAGCAAATTAAATTTGGGAACTAATGTTTTTGATACTTGCTGTGGTGCTTTTCTGTCATTTTGAGAGAGAAATAATGAATGATGCTAAACACTGGAGCAAGAAATGTCTGCTTCTATTCAGGTTAGTAATTGACATAGTTTTCATGTATTAGTTTTCAGAGATAATTAAACCCTGTGTTAGCAAACAAGTTAATGGAAAAGGGCTAAGTCGAATAAGCTGAACTGAAAGTAGCATTGCTTGATCTTATGTCAGGCCTACTCATGTTAACAGTTTCTGGTGTGGTTAAAATGGATAGCTTGCTTTACTGCAAGCAGTGTTCATCTTAAAACACTTCCATATTTAAACACTTATGTACTTAGAATTCTTCTATATTCTGTGTTCTGCCAACATGTGCTGCTGAAGGAGCTGCCTCATTTGAAGCATCCAAACTATGTAAATAGTTTGCATACGAACTATGCTATGTCCACTCTTTTAAAGATTTTGATCAAGAAGTGTTGCTGCAGTCCTGTTGTTTGGGGTCTTCCATATAGCAATTTCTAGGAAAGAGCCAAAGGTCTTTCTTCAGCATTATGAATTTCCAAGGGGGACAAAATGAAAAAAAATGTTATTGATGAAGATGGAGGACTTCAGGCACCTATAGAGACAAACACACAGTGATGGATTAAAACTGATCAGCTAAAGTTTATACCACAGCAAGTCATCTGGCAGAAGGGCTGACTTTATTATTGTAATCCAAATAGTGCTTGGTTTTAGCTTGCTGGAATAGGCAAGGTCAAAAACAGTGATAGCACTGAGAGTAGCAAGTCTTTCCAAGGGAATAGCTGCCTGGTAATGCTTGGGTCATTCAGTTTTATTCTACTACAGCATGTCTGTCAGAGCCTTGACACTGCACGGGAACATTTGCTATACGAACAAATACAGGAAGGGGAGAGGCAACCTGCTGGGGACAATAATGAGAAATATTTCAGTAGAAATGCGGAAATCAAGTCTGAGGCAAGCAGACAAATACATACCAATTAGTCTCCCACAATTAACAAAAAAGGAACAGTGAGGGTCTAAGAATTAAATTATCTGTATGTCACCAAGCATGGAACAGGAAGATGCTTGTTAGCTTTTAGAGACAATCAACTCTTTTCAAGTTGGCACCTTGTTCCTTTTCCCATAGTAACCAAAGGAATTTTAGTCATAAGCTTTCAGTTAATTGATTTCAGTAGGATTAGGATCTAATAGATTACTTGAATTATATTATCTAATTTTATCTGATTTCTGAAGCTGTTCAAATTGGACAGCTTATAGGGACAGCTAATTTGCTTTTAAAAGCTGCCAGCAGCACATTTTTGGGCACTGCTTTTGTGGCCTGATCCAAACACAGAATCTGCAGGGAAGGCTGTTTAGTCATCAGTGTCAGATCTTGGCTTGGTTCCTCAACCCTTTAATAGATTAATATAACAATTATTTAACCACTTTACACAAATATAGATAGCAAAGACTCTGGAACCATTGAAGTGCTGCTTGTCTTCTCTTATGAATGTCTCATTCTTCATTTTCTAAATGTTTCCTGTCTCTGTTCCCCAAATAAGTAAAATCCTGTTCATCAATTCCACCTGTTCCACTTGAATAAGTGGATTATCCTCTCTGTTTTCAGGAACAGCTGATTGCTTTGCTAAACGACCTTTGTTCCTCATCATAAACATTAGCAATATGAAAAATTTCTTCCATCAGAGTGTGTGTTGATAGGTCTATTATTATGTCCAGCTAAACACAATTCTAATGGGACACTCAAAGTACATTCCTGTAAGTGTACTAAATTGGCAAGATATATGTTAAATCTTATTAATGGCTTTAAAATGAAAGAGGGTAGATTTAGATTAGATATTAGGAAGAAGTTCTTCACTGCGAGGGAGGTGAGGCACTGGCACAGGCTGCCCAGAGAAGCTGTGGCTGCCCCATCCCTGACAGTGTTCAAGGCCAGGTTGAATGGAGCTTTGAGCAAGCTGGTCTGGGGAAAGGTGTCCCTGCCCATGATGGGGGGGTTGGAACTAGATGATCAGATGATCTTTAAGGTCTCTTCCAACCCAGACCATTATAAGATTACTAAGGAAAAAAGAAAATCATACTACTTCAGGTTCCTTGCAGTTAGCAGATTTTTCTTTATCCCTTGAGTTTTACCTAACTAGTAATTCATTTTTATCTATCATACACTGAAACTTGGGGGGAGGGGGGGCAGGGTGTCTGTCATTCTCCTTGTGGGCATTTGCTTGCATTCAAAAGAAAGCGTATTTAAGACAGTATAGTTCATTTGTCACTGTTTTACCTGGGAAAAAAATACTATGGGAAATCCTATTTAAAGGCTGGTTCTTCAACTGCCTTTTGCAGGGATCACATGCAGTGGTCACAAGAAGAAGAGGAGAATGCCAAGGAAAAAGCGGCAGAGAACTCACTTGTGAAAGTCCAGTGGGAAGAGCAAGGTAACAAATTCCTAATAGCTTAAAAATTCCTTTTAAAATGCTATTTATTAAAGCAATGAAAGATCCTTTCAAATCCAGGACCTCTTTTTATTTGTACATTTTCATGTCTAAATTTGTTCATTGTGGGCTTTTTCCTTTTCTTCCCTGCCCTCTTTTTTTTTTTTTTCTGTGGCCTCAAAAGATTGCCTCAAAGTGTATTTTTCTGGCATTTTAGTTACTTACTTGAGCAATTTTGTATTTTGGGGGGCAATAGGCTTTATGTAAAACAAGTACATTAGTATGGTGCAGTTACAAGTCCTGACTTCTTCTGCAGTTCTTCAGAATGTTACACAGGACTGTTATTTCTTGTTACATAGGACTATCACTTCATCAACGGGAAAGAATTTGCAGCCAGCTAGGATGCTGGGGATGAAAGTTCCCAAGTTCAAATGCTTTTTAGTGATCTGTGGACTGTTTAAAGAGCTAGTGTTTGTACATTGCACCATATTTCAGTTAAGTGCTGTGAAAGCTGCACTGGTCTCAGCTGGTCCCAGCTTGCTGCCTTGGCCAGTCTGACCTGGGAGTGCTTCAGGAAGCAGTGTGTTCACTTTGTATGGAAGGTATTCCAATACACCATGCAGAGTCTGCTCTGCAAGTTATTAAGGAATTTGTGCCTGTCTTCAGAAGGGAAACAATGTTCTGCGTTTCTGAAGAATAATAGCTCTAGGTTCAAGCTGGCAAACTAAAACTTAGACTAAACTGTAGGATAGTTATGTATGCTAAAGCTGGAGTATCAACTTGATAGTAACATAGAAGACTGGATTCTTAATTTGTTACTCTATTAGAAAAATATTCTGAGAACAATTATTTGGATGTCCTCGTCCTCAGTTTACTTAGTGTGTCTTGAACCTATCAAAGTAGCTGGTGTCATTATGATCCTGTGTTCAGTTTCATTGATGTAACTAGGGCAGATGTTGGAGTTCATTTGAATTACTTGTGAATGTGTCTTGGATTGTCTGCCCTCTATCACTTTAAATACCTTCGGATAGTCATCCTATCATTTTCTGTTGCTTTTCACGTTCTGTACCTAAACACAGGAGTACAATGTTTGTTTTTTTTAAAAATTACATCCAGTATTTTCATTTGGTTTGTATAAAAAGTTGAAAAAGAGCTCATAATTGAAAAGTAAGCTCTGTAACCATGTGGCTCATGGAATCTTTCTTTCTTCATCTACAGTCAATTAGAACGTAGTATGTACTGGTGAGAAATTGAATAATCAGGCATTTGTCTATTGCCAAGAAATACAAGAATCCACGGACATTTCTCATGAATGCCCCTCTGTTTAGAACTTGAATAGGTGAGCATTGCTGATAGTGTTCCTTCAGAAAGTGTCAGCTTCATTCTGCAAGTGGCCTATTTTGGCCTATTTGTGTAAACAATGAGCTAGACTGAAGCTAATGAGCAGGTTATTTTGGGGCTTTGGAAACTGCAGTAAGGGGAAAAAGACAAGACAAATTTCAACAGCTTTATTATATCACTAAAATAGTGATAGATCATTCTGGTGAGCCTTGTTAAAACAAGAAAAGTTAAACTGAATGAACTCATGGTACTACCTTTAGGGATTTGATTCACTTATTAGCATGCTTGCTAGTGTTAAAAGATTCTGTTACAGAGAAAAATCTATTGATTAAGTAAGGATATTTTTTTTTTCCCTCTGAAGCCCCTAAGTTTTAGATTTGCCATTTTTACATGTTTTGGAAAATTTAGTAATCAGGCTACTTAAATATACAAAATGAAGCAAAAAAATTATAATACTACTGCATGTATAATTATTACACTGTGGTGCAGGAGTGACCAGTGAAAGAATTGATAGTGTCCTTTCCCTTGAACCTACCTAATACCATACTAACACAATTTGAAAGGCTGATTTTAGCCGTTGCTTTCCTTCAGGTCTGAAATCTGGAAGACTTGATGGGAATCTAAATACAAGTCTATTTAAAATATTAAATATTAAATGTATATTGTATTTAAATACATTCTACAAGTCTGACCAGACCTGCAGAAAAGTAGTGACTATAACAAGAGATGATAGTGATTTAAGAACCTTTTGAGTGGAAGTTGTGCAGGTTTTTTTATACCAACTCTGAGCAGTCTATGAAAGTGCAACTTGCACTATTGAAATCTGGCTTATATGACCTCAATCAACACTGCACTTGTAATATAAAACAAATCTGTCCACTTACTCTGCATGGCTGGGTCTTGCCCTTTAATAATACAATTGGATGTATTCAATGTTAAATTTAAGAAAATTATGCAGATTTCTAGGACAAGGCATTCTGCCACCTCCTTGTCACTTCCCACTGCCTGTCTGTGCCTCTAATGATAATTCCCAGCCTTGTTTATCTCTGAAAAGCTGTAGTGATTTAGGAAAGATTTAAATGAGAGTATTAGGAGAAATGCACCATATACTTATTCTGGGTCTTTATATTCAAAGAACGATTGGGTCAGTGTAAGTGGGTAGGGACAAGATAAAAAAGGCAACACATTATATGATGTACACTTAGCAAGAGATATCAAGAATAATGAGAAACAGTTCTGTAAATGCTTGGGGAATGGGGAGGGTGGAAACAAGAAAAAGATTTGGTTTTATACTTAGGAGGGATGAGGAAGGGAAAACCATCAACAAAAGGGACGTTGAGAAAGCTGAAATTCTTATCTTTTTATCAGCCTTCCTTTGAAAGAGTTAGCTGCAGTCCAGTGGCTAGCACAGTTAGTGCTAGGGAGAAGGAGGAAAGATCTTGTTCTCATACTGAGAAAGAACATGTTACAAAGTACATCCATACAGTACATAGACGACTGGGAAAGCAGAAAAGAGAATATTTACCCTTTTAAAAAGGGAGGGTGTAAAAGAGAAGAGTCAGATAATGGGTTTCAATTCCTGGAAAAATACTGAAAAGAGTTAATCCAGAGCTTGCAAGACACTGGGTTTGGAAGAACAAAGGAGATGAATACTGGCCAACAAATATTTTTCAGGAATAAATCATGTAAAATCAAGCTAATTTCCTTCTTGGAGATGGTTACAGGCCCAGGGGATAAGGAAAAAACAGCAGACGTCTTGAAATTTCTCCTTAGTCAGGCTTCTGACTTGCTTTACTTGACATTTTCATAGGCAAGTTAAGCAAGCAAGAGCTAATGAAACTGCTTTTGGGTGAATGAATGCCTAGAGAGATTGTTTCAGAATGGAAAGCGGTGCTGGACATAGAAGTGTTTTGTTCCATGTCCAGTTCTGCTTGTTTTTTTCATTACTGACCTCAGGAAATGGATGATTTGAAGATGATATTAAGTGAAGAGATGTTTCAAATATGGTGAAGGTTGGGATTAGGATTCAGAAAGATCTGGACAAATGTGGGGGGGGAAGGATCTGAAAGACAAATATGTGCTAAAAATAGATGCAGAATATTTGGTTTAGGAATAATTCCTTGAAAAAAAATACTAGCTTCTGGAACAATTGGCTAGGTAGTCATTTTGCAGAAGAAGATCTGAGGGTTGTGGTGAATCACTAGCTGAATCAGCAGTGTCATGCTGTTGCAAAATGGCAAACTGGGAGTTATAAACAGGATTACAGCCTGTAAGCCTCATAAAATAGTCCTTTTGCTCTGTGTTGATAATGCGTTTACCAAAATACAGCAACAAAAAGTACTAAATCAGTTGGAGAGTATTTGGAGGAGAAAAATGAAAATGATCAGAAGTCTAAAAGTCATGACTTCTGTAGCAAAAAGGAAAGAGTTAGATTTAGACAATGTAGAAAAGAGATTGTTTATGGGAGACATAGTAAAAGACTTCAAATAAATAAAAAGGTCTTACAAAGAGAAGTGAGTAGTCTTTGCTGTATTTGTTTGGTTAATGGGACAATTACTAGACTTAAATTGCAATAAGGAAATTTCAGGTTAGCTATGGGAAAAGGTTTCTAACTGTACAGATGGTGAAGGACTGTAATATATTACTGAAGAAAGTTGTCAAACTGTATGAAAGATGATATTTTAAGAACAAGTTGAACAAATTTCCATGGAGAAGGGATATGAATTCCCTGACTAGATGAAATCCCTTCCCGTCCTGTTCTTTGTCATTCTGATGTTCAGTTAGAATGTTTTGTGAATTAAAAGTTAAAACAAAGGTCTATTGTAAGACTTTCTGAAGTGTTTTGAAAGTAAGAAAGCCAGTATGTTGCTTCTGACTGTATTGTTGTTTTCTGTCAAAACTGCATTGTTGAATGGTTAAGAATGAATTACTGTCTATTGGCTATGCGGTAGCATTTATCACTCCAGTTCACAGAACTGGATTTCTAATTGATGGTTTTATTGAGAGATGACTAGCTACCCACAAATTTGCAGTTATTCATAGAGTTTCATAAATCCTTAATTTCAATTTAGTATTACTTAAATAGGAAAAACATGGAGAATGTTTAATTGAAAAGATGCATTGTTTTTATAATTTGAGACATGAAAGCATGTTTTAGAAACTTAGGATTGCATATTTCAGTGATGCTGTTCCT
>JANHGB010050212.1:0-38125 GCA_026283785.1 Coracopsis vasa | reverse complement strand
TGCAGTGATAAGGCGTAATGGATTAAAACTTACACAGGGGAAGTTTAGGTTGGATGTAAGGAGGAAGTTCTTTACTGTGAGGGTGGTGAGGCACTGGAAAGGGTTACCCAGGGAAGTTGTGAATGCTCCATCCCTGGCAGTGTTCAAGGCCAGGTTAGACAGAGTCTTGGGCAACATGGTTTAGTGTGAGGTGTCCCTGCCCATGACAAGGGGGTTGGAACTTGATGATCTTAAGGTCCTTTCCAACCCTAACTATTCTATGATTCTATGATTCTATCATTCATTGACAGATGGGGAGGAAGTCTTGCTGGTGCTCCTTCTAGTCCGGCATCCCAGATTCCCACCAGTTTGTCCCTGGGGATGTCAGGTCCCTGCCTGGAGCTCCAACCTTCCTGAAAGGACTGGAAATACTTTAGTTTTACTCCTTCCATCATTTAAAGTACAAAAGCGTTTTGAATGAAAGTTCAATTTCCAGCAAACTCGAGCTCTGTCTTTTTAGTGGTTATGAACTATGGCCAATTGTTTTGTTTAAGTGCTGAGTAACTCCTTTTAGTTATGGCTATCCAAGGACAAATGGAAATAAAAGACAAGGACAAGCAAGAAAAAAACCAGTCTTTCAGAAACCCTCCTTTGTTTCTGGGAAAGGACATGGATTTTTCAAGACTTTCCAGATTCTCTCTGCTCCTAGAAGAGCTGGAGGACAGTCTAACTGGCCATAAAAATACCAGTTTTCCCATGTGATTGTCCTGGTACTGATTGTCCCAGACCCTCTTCCTGCCTGGATTAATAACTGAGAAAGCTTTCACCAACTTTTAGTACCCAAGTCCAAAACTTGTGATGAGCTGGAAGTTGTCAACACTTAGAGCAAGAGCCTTTGGCCTAGTTATGAATAAATAATGAGCTTTTTGAAGATATCATTCCAATGGGTGAATCTAGAAGTGGGCACTGAGGATTTCAGTGTCTCCTGGATTGGTCAGGAGCAGAGAATAATTGAGATAGATCCCAGGTACGTCTCTGAACAGCAGGAGCAGATGAGGGGCCATGATGAAGACATCAAAAATAAGACAAAATGTGAAGGAGTAACCCATGCCTCTCAAGGAGAAACTTTCATTTTCCCCAACATGACAGTTGAAATGCTGGACACAGTGTACTTGAACATGGTACAAGTCCAGCTGGCTGATGGGATGGGGGTTTAACCTAGTTGCCTGGTGAACCACGTGTAAGCAATCCATACGAGGACTGTACTATAACGACAACCTTTTTCCAGCAATGGAAAACAGGTATTTTCTCTAGCTGATCTCTCTCTTTTAAAGCAAACTGCACACGCACATGTATGTACATATTTTTATGTATATATAGCCAATTTAATTAAACAAAATTCCTTACAGGCTGAGACTGCACAAGACAAGATTCAATCAAGAACTGCTTTTTTTTTTCAATTCCTGTGTTCAGACAGAAGTCCCTTAGAAAGGAGGGCTGGATATTCCGCGCAGAAAAGCGTTGGCTTTTCAAACAGATTGTTTACAGAAGGTCCTAGTTAAATCGTCTGATTGATTAACACAGATTCGGACTATGCCTGTGGAAATCACTGATATTACAGGTTGTGTTGGCAACTAAATGGGAAAAATTAGAGAAGAAAATCAGATCAGTTTAACTGAAAGTTTTAACAAAAGTTCAACTTCACATGGCTAAATTTTTCCCCCCTGTTAGGATGTGAATGGATTTTTCTCATTCAGGTCAAAATACTCAGTGTCACATATAATGTCTTGTTTTATGGGACTTTTAAGGAGAGGAAATAGTAAAGCAAATACAAACCCTTTCATCCAGGAACTCAGTGATTAGGACACTTATTCTGTATGTAGAAGGTCAGGGTTATGTTCCTTCCTCATCTTGAGGACATTTGAATTGATATCACTCAGATATTAGGGCTTTATTTAGGTGGATGAGGGAGAGGTTCTTAACTCATCTTGTTCTTCTTTTATTGGGAAAATGCTTGAAATATTTTGGAGGCCATGAAGAGAATAATTTTGTGGCTTAGTGCACTCACCTAGGACAAATGAGATCTGTGCTCCAGGCTGCATTACACTGACTACATAAGAGTTTAAATGTCTCCTGAAGCAGGGACTGCAATCCTTTTCTGATTCCCCCATGACTCGTCCAACCATTTAAGATAAAGTCATTTTGTGCACTGAGCTCTAATGAGTGGTTTATCCTATGTAAAATGTAACAAATTGAGCAGGAGAGACTGCCTGACCCCAGGCAGACAGCCTGGCAAGTAGGTTAATACGTGGCAGGCGTGGGCTCATACGATGTCCAGGCAAAGACAGAGAAGGATACCCAGCTCTACCACAGCCCAGTCTAATGCCTGAGTAACATCTCTTCAGCTGCTCTGGAAGACTTATAAATCTAGCAACAACAAAATACTGGTCTAATGTAAAATAAGAGAGCAGAGTTAGCAAAAAAAACTTCTGTCTGGTTCTTTTCTTGACATCCTAGTCACAACTACAACTTGAAAAAGATAATAACTGATAGTTACCTTGATTACTTGGTGTTTGTATGCTTGAGAAAAGAAAAGTAAACTGTAAGACCTTAGGCAGTTTTGTCAGATCAGACAGTATCCTAAGAAACATTAGAGCTATATAATAAATATAGAATACAAAAGGTAAATGAGCTTTCCAACTACAGGAACACTTTTTTTCTTTATCTTATCAGTCCCTTGTTTCTGGGACTGAATTCTGGGGCAGAGATACACTGCAAGATGCACTGCAATTAGCATGCTATTAGTGATGGTGGAAACATTTTTAATCAAAGAAAAGTATCTCAAAGATAGTACCAATAGGACAGGACAGTTTCCTTCCATCTGGAAACAGAAGCAAGGGAGGAACAAAGCGCCTAAATTGTGGTGAGGGCAATCCTGTGTAGTGAAATGGATTACCTAGATGAGAAGGACTTGCTCACAACTTTAAACTGTGTTTTATTCCTTTTCTTGCCCTCTTACTCTTCCTCAGTGAAAATCAATGAAAGTCAGATGGATTTTATCACTTTTTTCTTTTTTGCAGCTTTTGCAATACTTATATTAAGGCTTTCTTCTGCTCTCACATTAATGCTTACCCTGCTTTCTTCTCAAAGCACAGGTCCTTTCCAAAATCACTGCCATCAAAAGGTTCCCTCAGTGAGAACAATGCCAAAATAAACTGCTCGAGGTCCCACCGCCCAAGACTCTCAGGAATCTCAGCAGAGACTGATGAGTTAGATTTGGCACCCATTTTGTGTTTTAAATATATTATTTTTCCCCTCTAGGTCATGGATATTTAGACAGATGTGTTTGGAGATTTGAAAAAATTAAGGGAATGACAAAGGTTAGCTTTGTTATCTAAGTGACCAAAAAAAAAAGTCATTGCCCCAGCAAGTGAGCAAGACATCAGGGGCCAGCTGTTATACGCTGTGATTGAGTTTGTTTTGTTCTTTCTCTTAGTAACAGACTCTGTCCAGCAGAGGTGTTAAGACCTTATGGCCTGAATTCTCACCAGTGTCATTCCTTCATAACAATACTTTGTACTTTTGTATTGCCTGAGAGAGTTTGCTAAGGCCTTGTGAGAGATTGAACTGGGCAACTGATACCACCTGTGAAAATTCCACTGGTAACAGCTAAAAATTCACCTCTGTGCTTCTGCTGGAAGCAAAACTCTTTTCCTAAGCTGTGGTGTGACTCTCACTGATGTGGCTGCCAGAGAAGGAAAGCCTTTTAATTGAAGTCTTACACCTGAATGACTGTTATCCCTGCAGGAAATTAAAAAAACCCAACAAACCCCCTCATGGGACCAACAGATAACTAATGAGTCTGTCTACCGAGAGGCAGCAAGAGAAGCATGTCACCTTGTCTTGTTTGGTTTGGCAAAGAGCTGGAGTACTCATAAGAGACGAAGCTGCTACAACTTGCCTCCCCAGCTCCCAGAGCCACACAGCCTCTGCTGCCAAAAGCATTCTTCCATCGCAGCACGCGCGGCAGGTAAGTGTCTGCCAAACGATAAAACACAAACCTCCTAACAAGTAGCTGAGGGTAGGGTGGGAATTCCAGATAGAGACAAATCTATGTCCCTCAGGAGATCTGGAGCAAAATGATCAGTATAAGTATTTCAGTGCTAATTAAGTTTTGATCCTTTGGCTTTACTTAAAACACTTTGAGAGTATATCAAGTTTGAGAGCAGGTGCTGACTAGCTTGAAAGCACTGGTCCATCAAATCAGGTAAGAGTTTTGTATCCAGAAACTCCCCTAAAAGAGAGACTGTAACTTGCGAAGTGATAGATATACCCAGGCCCTTTCAAGTATAACACATTATTGACAGAGTTATAATGCTTCTAACTTACATTTATTCCCCCAAATGTTTGCAGAATTCCCCTCTGCTCTGAAAAAGCCTCCTCTGTCTCATGTTCTGTCCTCTTCATTAAAGTGTATGGAATGAATGCCAAAGGAGGCATAGCCAGGTGCAGCTTGGAAATCCCAGTAGTTGCTTCTGCTCTTCCTGCCTTGGTTTGGAATCCAAATCCAAACAGGAAAGTCTGATTTTAGAGGAGATGCCACCTCTGTTCCATTGTCTTAAAAACTTTCAAAGGTTAAGAGCGGAAGAAGGTTGGATGCATAGCACATCTTGTCCCCAGGTGCCAGAATATTTAGAAGAGTGGTCACCTTTTATTAGCAGCTCTTAGATTTTTCTTGGCTGACCAGAACAGAGAAAGGCCCAGGAAGTCTGCAAGTGAAAAATAATTAGCTATGTATGAAGTGGGAAACTGTGATAGAGAGGTCATTAAAAATGTGGGTTATGTTTTTCTGTATCTGAAAAACTTCTTTCTTAATGATCCCTGCGCTACAGAAAACAACAAAGCAGGTTAGGATAAATAAAAATCTGTACCATGCCTCCCTACTGCTATGGCTGCCTGAGGACAGAACGCAGAATGGCACATAGTTACAGCAGCTTGCGATATGACCAGCTCCAATTGCTCCCAATCATAGCTTGCCTTCAAGCCATGGTTGAAAGATACACTTTTCTTATAAGTTGCTCCCTGAAATGTGGGTCTCTAATGATTGCTTAAAAAAAAAAGTCTTTCCAGTGTCATAATACTGCATTCATGGGGCCAAAATGATTCTGTAACTTCCTCCTCAGTGAATGAAATGGAGAGTTAAAAGATAGAAAAACATTTGCAAGTCCAGCAGTCATTCTTTTACTGTTCTTCATTGTGTTGCCAGTGTTCTGGAAGAAAGCACTCAAAAAATTCTGATATGCTTTCAGATTTCTGCTGCTCATACTGAGAGTCAGAACTTCCTAGTGCACAGGTGATCAATACTGGTAGACGGATTTTCCTTATCGTAGTAAGGTATTGAGTAAGGTATTCCCCCAAGTGTTGAGGTAATGGTATAGTTACCAGCTTGCTTCCAGCCTTGTGGAATTTGACAGACAGCTGACAATTGGGAATTTCTTTGTAAAGACAAAACCAGCAACACAGGGATGTTTTCTTCCCAGACATCTTCCTTTGTTATGGGAAACGTTTGCATGGTTTTCTCTGTCTCTCCTATTGCCCTGTAGGGCCCTTCTGTGACTCAGGGGGTGTGGTGCTCTCAACACTGTCAGGTTTTGCACACTACAGGCTCCTGAACAGCTAACACAAGACTTGACCAACTGCAGTATAAATTAATAGCATTGTGTAGATGTAACTGGAGGCAAAATTTCACCCCGAAACAGATTTAGTCCAATGTGCCTTGTACTGTGCAGCAGATCTGGGTTCTTCAACCTCCACTACTAAAGTGTCATCCACTCAAATTGCACTGATTTTGTAATGAGGACTTCTTTATATCTGTACTCCAATCAGAGCTCTTTACTACCTGAATAAAAAAATCTTCCTAACTGGACGGAAATAGTTAAAGGATTTAATTTTCCATTCACAGAGCTGTTATAAACCATCCATTAATGAATTATGACAGCTGCACCTGCTGAAGAGTATTTTACTGAGTTTAAACATCATAAGTAAGCAGAGTTGCTCAGTATGTTGTATGAATGAGAAGCAGTTGAAGTGTGACATAAATTACAATGCAGAGGTATATATTCAGATCATTCATCCCTATTTACGTCACAGGAAAACGTGACATCAGTGCAGGTCCATTATGTATAGTATCTCTGATATAAACCTTTGTGGTTTCATGAAGAAATTGGGCCTAAATAATTTGCAAGACTGTGGAAGACTCCTGAGAGCCTCTTCCATCTGGATCACAATGCTACAGGCCCGATGTGGTTGAGTGAATTAGCCTATTGTTTTCAGCGGGAGAATAAAAAAATAGAGTTAGTAAATTAAGTAGAACATCCACCAACACTAGTCCAGCAGTTCTGGTGGTTATACCTTTCATTTGCTCTTAATTTGGGACACTGGATGATAGTTAATCACATGAGCCTAGAAACATAAGTTGGGAAGGAAATAAGAGCATAGGATTGTGGCTTTCCAGTTAAAATGCATTTGTGACATCAGCTCTCCTGCTGTAGTCCATTTGTGCTCCAGCAGTGAAGATGAAGACTGCTTAACACTTGTCTCCATGGGTTTGGTTCTGGGATGGAAGGATTTGTGCATATGATTCTGTGAGGCTGCGGTTGGGGAACGTAGGCCTTCCAACCCAGCTGCTCTGAGGTAGAGCCTAACTGTTTCTAGCTGTAGAGCATCACTGCCTCCTTCCTGAGGGCCTTTTTGCCAGGTGAAGCTAGCATGAGAGGTCACAGAGCAAGAAAGAGGCTTGGTGCCAACTTGTAGAAACATAAAACACATGGGGGTTAGGAGATTTAAGTCTCAGACACAACTGAAACATGGGAAACAATCTGGCAAGCTCCACAGAGGCATTTTCTGTGCATGGTCCGTCAGCTCAATGTGCCTTTTCAGCATTGCCACCACACAAACAGCAATCTGTGGTGCCTTCCACTATTCCTTTCTGATTGCCAGAGTCCCTCTTTGCTTCTAATTTAAGTTAGTGAGGCAGTTCTAACTGAAAGGGATGAGAAAAAGCCATGAAGTTTGCTAAGCTTTTCCTCTTCTCTTCCATTCCTGCTTTTGGCAGAGTTTGGTCGAAATGGTGAATTGGTGCCACTTGCTCTGTTGCTTTCTTGAAGTAGTTAGTGCATAGGTCAACTTTCGGCATCTCTAAAATTGACTCATTTAGCATGTCTAGAATTGACGCGTTGAGCTCAAACTGCAGTCACACCAAGTGTCACAGTTAGTGCTGTGTCAGATACTGGCAGTAGAAATAAGGCATGAGGCCTTTATGCTCACACATCCCTAGGTTAAAAGACCATTCTCACTTGAATTCCCTGAATTGTCTTCTATGCTAGATTCTTCTGTGTGAGTCTGAAAATAAATTATGCATCAAAATTAGCGTTAGAGGCCACTGTGTCTTTTCCAGTCAATACTGCCTGAGGCTTTTGATGCTGATCAGTTCCTGTGAAGGTGAAATAATTGCTAGATAATCTTCAAGTACCAAGAAATAATATTTAAACTGTGGTTGTTCTTATTCCACAAAAGTTTTAAAATGTTTGAAGCTGGTGTGCTAGAGGAAGCAGGCTAAATCAGCTCAATCCTTCCTCACTTTAATTGCAGTCCTTTCCTTGACGGAGGAGCAAAACCCACATGATGTACTGCTACGAGTTTTCAGAGGAGCTGAGAAAGCCCAATAGATATGTTAAAGCAATCTGTGCTCTCCTCACCTCTGTTTTCCTGCCTCTCTCTGAGGTGGATATGCAGCACCTCCAAGATATGGCAAATGTCCAGTTGCTTGTGAGGCCATGTCCCTGCATTTCAGCTTGGAGCTACCAGCTGGCAGCAGCAGCAGCCCTGTGCTGTCCGGGTGGTTAAAACCAGTGGCTTTGAAGTTCTGCCCTTCAGCTATCTCCTCTTGCATGCAGCTTGTGATACATGAGTCTGTGTCCTGCAGCTGTCTCCATTTAAGTCAGCAGGCATTTGAAGCACTGCTGGCCACCCCTGGGAAAGGGGCAAGAGTTGAACAAAATGTTCATCTTCAATTAAACCATTGGAACACCAGTGCAGAGTCTGATTCCCTGCCACTTTCTCCTCTAAAACCAGTGTCATGTCTGAGCTTTTTAATAGGAAAGAAAATAGGCAGCTGCCAAGGTCTGCTAGTTAGTATGAGTTTGAACCAAAGGAAAATCAATAACTGTGTCAAATGTTTTATAAGTGAGACAAGCTGAGTTTTAGGCAGTGACTTCAGTAAGCTCCAGCTCCCCTTTAGACTACTGTATTCAGTTTGAAACTTCACTGCTAAATATGTTAGAGGAAGCCAACAAGATAATACCCAGGCAGCTAAACCAGCAGTGGGGTTTTAAAATGTTTGCTTGCAGTGAGCCAGATTCAGCTCCAGTGTAAGTGCGATTCCTATTAAAGCCAGTTCTGAAACTGCTGCTGAAGACAGGTTGAAAACAGCGGTTCAGATCTTCATCTTGCATTGCACTATCTGGGTTGTCTTCACTAGGAAAGACTTCATCATGCAGAGCATAAGCAAGAGGAAAATATGAACCACCTGGCTGTTTTACACATTTAGTCCTGGGCTGAATTTGCTTGAGTATCTCTGTTTTGTCTTTGATGCATATCAAGTATGCCTGCCTGTTTTGAGCCACAACAAAAGCAGTAACAACAGACTTTGTCACCTGTGCTTACTCCAGCTGTGAGTCTCATCTTTTTTCTGCAAACCACTTTATTCGCTTCAGAATGAGGGGCCAGTTCTCAGAATTACAAACACTGCTTTGCAACAAATGGTCTCTTCATTTGCTTTATCTGTACGAGTGTGTGCTTCTTGGCCTTACTTGACTGTTTCTATGAACTTTACGCGCTGCAGGGTATGCCCCTGACTTACGGAGTGAGTCTGATACAAATTACATAACAAAAGAGTTTACAATGCAGGCTCAAGTGTCTAAATCCATAGTTACGTTCTTAAAGATCTAACTTTCTCTCCCTTACCAGCTGTCCTCCCTTTAGTGACTGGTGCTGATAACAGCCCTGC
Source organism: Coracopsis vasa (assembly GCA_026283785.1). Taxonomy (NCBI): domain Eukaryota; kingdom Metazoa; phylum Chordata; class Aves; order Psittaciformes; family Psittacidae; genus Coracopsis; species Coracopsis vasa. Next base: position 29,079 of record JANHGB010050212.1, on the reverse strand, counting down.
TGAGAGAGCAAATGGCAGAAAGCAAATTGCTTCTAAAAAAAAAAAGGGGGTGGGAAGTGAAGACGTAAAAAGGAAAAAGAGGGTCAGAAAAAGTTATTCTAAAATGCAAAGTGCTGTTAAGCCTGAGTAACTGGACTGCCAATCTTTGATAAGGCTGGAATCACTGCCACCAAAATGAGTAGAAAATGTTGTTGTCATTCACACAACAGCAAAGGAATTTACAGTATGAAAGTTGTCTGTCTTCTGGTGCATCTGTATACACCATGTGATGGGCTACTTGGCAGGCCAGGAGATTATGTAAAAGAAGTAATCTTGGAAAGCCTGCTGTCTTTGTTTAATATATCAGAAATGCTATTCTTCCATAACCTGAGCAGCAGCTCTGTATTAGAGTTTTTAGTACAGAGTAGGGAATATACCCAGGAGAAATGAAAGCAGTTGTGCTCCCATTTCATGAACCTTCAAAAGAATACCGAGGATAGAATCAATAAAATATGGTGGGCAGTACCACAAGAATAACTTCTGACCTCACTCTGTAAGAAGTCATTAATGTGTACAGGAAAAGTAGATACCCCAAACAAAATCTATCCTGTGGACTTTACCTGCTTCATCGCAGCAGGAAAACATAGTACAGGTAGAAGAAGAGTCATTGCAATGCTCCAGAGGTTGAAGCCAAGAAGCCAGGACTGTTGGATAAATATAGTTGAACAGCTCTTGGACAGCTTTGGAAACTCTTATTCTTAGTTTCCAGCACCAAACCAAATTTAGGTCAGCCTGATACACCCACTTCTCCTCAACAGATCTGAGTGAGGAATTCTGTCTGGGTAGACATGTCTCCCAACTTAGATAATTAATTGCATTCATTTATTTTAATTTAATTAAAACAGGAATAATTTTACATCACAAATTAGTTGTCGCTATTTTAAGTGTTTGCATCTAAGTCAGCTGGAAAGATCAAACAGACTTGTTCACTTCCCCTCTTTGCTTGTAGTTGTTTTTCAGTTTGCTTCCTGTTCAAATTCTTATGCATGGTATGCTTTGCTTTCTATTTAAATTCTACTGTATGTTTTCAACAATATTATTCAAACTGTGTCTAATCCTGCAAGTTTCTTTTGTGCCATTTGTGGTCTGCTGGACTTACTTGTCTCTTTCATAATTATTTGGAGCCTTTAGCATGCACTGGTAACTTCAAATGTGCAACAGTGTTCACTTTTCTGGTTAAGATTTATTTATTTGGGAGATGTCTGATCCATAGTGTGCCATTTTATAGCCCCCAAACCCAACTTATAAGTATAAACAGATAGCAGGTGATTAAATTTGGAGAACTGCTACATCATTGTTTTGGGAATTAATAGGCAGCCTGGGACTCATTTAAGCCAGTCCTTGAAAGCCTTTGTTGTAGCAAATAAAAAAAGGTGATCCTGCTTCAAATAACTTCTCAGTCTACTCTCAGCCATTTCTTTCCATACTTTGGCCAAAAAGAGCCCAAGCTTTGCAAGTATACTTAGCTTATCCTTGCATATTTGTGCATAGGTAACAAAAAGCTCATTCCTAACCTGGCTGCATCTTCTGGTCTATTTATATTACTTTGCTATATAAAGTGCAGCACGCATTCCAGGCTCACAAATGTAATCATAAAGGCCTCACGGTCCTTCCATGACTGTGTATTAGATGGCTCTTTCCACAGCTAACAATAAGAATTAACTCATCAAAAGATACCAAGAGAAAGTTATTTGCATAATGGGTGAATCAGGTAAGCTTGTACTTTTAAAAAAAGTATTAGCTCATGTATTTTGACAAACATGGTAAAACTATTATCCCATTATACCCAGTCTCAAATAGCCTACACAATTTCAGGTACTCTGTGACAGCATTGCATGTACTTTTAAACTCTATTTATAAGCAGCTTACTCTCTTTTGCTTTAATTATTTCACAGTCTGAAAAATGCTACTGTCTTTTTATAGAATCTCATATAATATGATCAGAAAAATCCTTAGAGTTCTAGGTTGGAGTTTTTTAGCCACTTGAATTAAAATGTTGTTTTCTTTCCATAGACCTCTGCACAAGAATAATAAAAATGCACACAAAAGCTTCCTCGCTTTATAGGTTATGAAAGCGATTTTTACAAAGTGTATGAGCTTTCATTTCAATTAAATTTTGTAGGACTTTTCTATAAGGACAGAATGTCTGTAAAATATTATGTTACCAAAAAAGGAGATTTTCTGCTTGAACTGTTTTCTGTCAGAGCTAGTTCAGATAGATTGGGCAATGAAACGACCTACTGTAAATTACTAGTTTTGCATATGTTTCTTTCTGACTTCTCAGCTGGTCCTGCCCATCTCTAATGGGCAATGGCATTGAGAGCTATGCACTTGCCTCTGGGTCTGTCATGAGGTTTGGCTGGAGCTGGACCTTCTGAGAATTGGCACAGCACACTTTCACACGCTGCAAAAATAATTTCTTGTGCTAATCCCTCATGGCATTTACATATTACACAAGACCCTCTTTATAGAAGAAAAACCCAACATTTTCCCATGACCATAGTCAATGTACGGTAACTCTGTGAACTGTTAGATCTGTGAGCTGCACCTCGGGACACTTTGTCCTCCAGAAAAAGACCTGATACAGCAGTATGCCTTGTATCAGAGAGGAAAGTTATGGTGTAGTTAAAACATTAGTTCTAGACTCAAGAGGTTCAATTTAAAATTTATGCTTATCTACTGACTGCTGTGTGACTAGTTGTTAGGGCACAAACTCATAATAGGTCCTCTTGTGATAGACACAAAATTCAAGAGTTTAAGAACATCTGTTCTAGCTTGGTCTAAAGGTTCATTGAGCCCTCTATCCAGGTGGTTACAAGCAGATGCAGAGGGAAGACTAAAAATAAGGAAAGAAATATATTTCTTTAAAGTGCTCTCCCAATTCCCAACATTTCATAAACATGATGTGTGTGGTTTTTTGTATTTGGTAGCCCAAAATGTCTGTCTCCTCATGGTTCTTGAATAGGTTCCTTGTCAGCCCCTGCAAACTTTATCTATCCACAATATCCTTTTGCAGGGAATTCTGCAGTGAACAGAACTGTCATCGGTTATTTTTCCTAAGTCTTGCTCTTGCAAGTTTCATTTTGTGTCCCTTTGCTCTCAGGCTGGAAGACGCAGCATACAGTCATTTTTTATCTGTCTTTTTGAGAACACTCTTTAATTTCCTTATCTCTGTCATGTATCAGGCTGCCTGGCTTTCACTTTAATTGCATATGGTGGTGGCTCTAATGCTTTCTCACTAGTGGGCACCTTGACAGAAGATTTTGCAGCAAACTTGTGTTTTTTGTGTGTGCATGTGCAGATATATATATTTATATAGAAAAGATATTTTTAAATATATTTTATATATAAAATACAATGAAGGTTTAAGAAATCAGTACTGTACGAAACAAGAATAACACTGGATATTTATTATGAAGTTAATATGAAGATGAGACTAAGTGTTATTTATTGGAAAATGGGACAAAAGTGATCTTTACTTTCTAAAGGACCTTGTAACATTCTTCTGTGGAGTCCCCTTTTTACCTGAATGTCTACATGTCCATTTCTGTGGAAGCTGGAGATCCAGCAAAATGCCTGCTGAGGGAACCTGCGCAACCAAACAAATACCTGAGAAGTCTGTAACACGTTTATTGAACTTGTCTTTCAACATAGATGGTATACTTTGTTCAGTCTTGTTGAGGAAAAGGAAGGCTGAGTCTCACTGCTGCGCAGTTGAGGTAGGGTGTCAGGATCTTCTGACTTTCTCCTACATGCTGCTTGTGCGCTCAACTTGAGTGCATTGTGTCAATCTCTATGACTTTGGGGATAGGTGGGGAAATGCCCACTGAAGGTTTCTGTGCAAGATACATTAAACTTGTGATGCTGGACGTGGTGCTAGTAATTGTGTGTTTGTGCTGTGTCAAAGGCAAGCAGAACTCAAGAAAAAGTTACAGAGGCTCTGAAGATGAGATTTCTTTCCCACTGACCCCAAGGCAGAAGTCACCCTGATCCCTCAGTTTGGTTCATCCTTCTTACCCTTGTTTGAGCTGTTGAACCTATTTGTTTTTGCAATGAGGGGATAGCGCAGCACAGGGCGCATAAAGCGTGAGCAGATCATGGATTTATAGGTGGTATACATAAGGACATTATGGTGTTCTTTGCTAGGAACTGTGGCAATTCTTAATGTTATTATTGTTTTTTTTCCTAAACTGTTCTTGAGTGCTGAACTGATGTTTAGGAGGTGCAGTCCACAGTATTTGCAGCCCAAACAGAAAAAGCTAGACTGAGCGTGGGCAATAGGATAGAGTATAACCCATTGCAATCTAATGGAGCAAATGAATGCCTGCTCTTTAATAAACAAATTATTTTTTGACAGATAATTTTGCTTAGATCTCTAATGAATTCATGTAATTTAATAAAAGTATTTTTGTAGGTGGATTTGGCTAGGAAGAGGTTCTTTGCATGAAAGGAACTTGTAAGAGGACGAGCAAAAGTATAGTGGTGAAGCAGATGGAAATGGGGCTGATGTAGACTAATGGAAAGAGTGAAGGTCATGTAAGTATTAGAGTAAGTCCCTGGTCAGCAGCCAATGGAGAAAGTCCTGTCACAGCTTGAGAAAATCTTCTGAATATCTCATGCCTTGGCTACTTATACCATTGCTTGTACAGGCTGAAAGAGTTTATTTTTGTGTCTGTTTCCCCAGCATACATTCTAAAACACTTGGGCAGGTTTGAAAGACGGAGCTCAACTGCTCATTTCAGCACCAGGGGATAAGTGGGGAGCAGAGGTGCTTGAGTAGAGTCTGGTTTTGTCTGCCTTCTATGTGTATTTATACAGCCTGCTCTGCCTTGGCTGGTTCTGAAGCTATTATTCTCTGAAACTGCAGAAGGCATTCCCTCTCTGTTGCATGAGTCTTGCTTGTTCACCATCAATACTTAATGTTCTCCTCTGCTAAAATAGAATGGAAGTAATAAGAAAAGAGTTGCCGTATCCTTTAACTGCACCTCTTCCAGGAGTTCTTTTCCTTTTTTTCTTAATCTTTTTTCTTTATTAGCCCGCTTTTTTTCTCAGAACCAGATTACCAATATCTTAGTCAGTTGTTGATTCAGGAGTGCAGCCATGCTGAATTCATGTTTTCTTTTTTCTTCTGTAGAGACAGGATGAATAATTGTCTGTATTTTCTCCATAAGATGATAGATGAATAAATTCCTAGGTGCTTAAATATTCTGGTAACATGGCACCAGACAAGCATAAAAGCTGTGCGATTATTTTCTTTGTCTCTTTTTTTCTTTAGCTCTCGTTTTTTATCTTTGTTCCTACTCATGCACCAAGAATTGTGTATCTATAGGTTGCTTAAGCCTGATGTGGTGATCCTCGGAAATGAGGTTGTATAGGATCAGATGAATACTTCTCATTTACTTTGGTGACAAGTTTTTGAGCTTGCTTCAAACCAACTTTATTGTCCACCAAAAAAACAGCTTTGCTTGAGATGTGGGTGAGGAATGTTCATGCAGCCTGCTCTGATGGAGAGGCTATAAACCTTCAGCAGAGGAACACTAACAAATTAAAGAAGGTCTAGTTAATGATGTACGTGTCTGTCCATGTCTTCAGTCACTGCTAAAATGCTTACAGTTCATCTATGCACAAATGCGCAGAGTTGCTTCACAGCAATGTTCGTGTGCTCCCTGTTCATGGCAATCCTCTTCTTAGGAGCCTTGAGCAGAAAAGCATTAAGAGAGTGAGATGCTGACTTTGACTGATCCTTCTGAGCGGTTTTTGATCAAACACAATCTTAAGCCCACAGCCAGGAGTCTTTTTCAAAACACAGTGATCTCTCTTAGAAGTAAAGATCCTCTGCACTAAACTAGAGATCTGTCTTCTAGTAAAAAAATCATTCTGGCAATTTTACCTCTCCCTTGCTACCTTATCCTCAGTTGGAGTAGGAAAGGTTTCAGCTAAAAGAACACAACCTTTCACAATGCTTAACTGAAAGTGGATAAAAATACATGCCTATGTGTTTTTTGTCTCCTTCTGCTTCAGTTCAACAATAACCCAGCATATGACTCCCTTAGTTGGCAGACTGCTTCCAAGAAGTCTGCCATTTCTATTGCTGACATATCTCTTGCTTTTTACTCCTCCAGACTGTGTAGCATATTTAATTAAATTTTGAAACTTTAGTATGAAGTTTGGGAAAAAATAAAGATAATATTCACAGGGAGAAAAAAGAATTCTTTTAAAGTCAGCTTCATTAACTATCGGGCTATTAAAGTGAGGGTCACTTTGCCCAGGCTGAAAAAACTGGATCTCCCTAATTGCATTTTATTTGAATTATTTCTTTATTTCAAACATGTTATGCTTGTTAGCAATTTAATATGTCTGGAAGCACAAATTAATTATACCTGGTAGCTAATTGTAGGAAAGTTACAGTGACCAATGTTTATGCTGATACGTTTTTTTTAATATCTACCTTTAGCTTACATACTTGAATCAGTTCCCTCCCAATCATAAATAAATATTTGCTGCTTATATGTTTCCATGCAAATTGGATTAATTTTAGCATATTCATGGAAGGAGGACATCTCTGCCTACTCTCAATATTAAGCTAGCTAAGCAAGCAAAGGTTGGGTTTTTTTTCCCCTGCTTAAGTAGTAAACGAACTAGACAGACAGAAAATTCAGCACAAGTTTGCTTATCCCAAATGGTTTGGGGGCATCCAGCATATTTGGAGAGATGGAGGTAAAGGCAATCAAAGAATTGACCAGGAAAGCAACTCTTCCTGAGGCCCTAACCTTGAACAATTTCAGTTAAGCACTGCTCAGCTAAATGGGATGGTAATTGGATAAACAGGGTGGTAAATGTTTGGGGCTGGCTATGGGCAGAACTCAGCATATGCCTATATGTTTTTCTCTTTATATTTATAGCATCTCATGCAGCCTCTGTGTCCTCTTGGACACTGCTCAACTGCATTTCAGCCTGTGGTGTAAATGTGCCACATCTTTAGCACCACAGACTCTCCATTCTTTCTTTCTCATTGGCTACCGTTTCAGGTGGGATACAAGGAAATGTTCCAAGGGCAGAAGGGTTGTACCTTTCCTCTATGTCACCAGCATTTTGTGTAATGCTCAGCCCCTGCACAGTGATTTTGGGAACATGGGGAAATGATCCTGACTCTCTTCTTGTAGGCAAGTGGTAGCTTTTTGCTAGTGTTATATCCCAGTAATACCCCCCAAGTCGTATCCTTTTCAGAGGATTGCTTCTCTTTTCCCAGCTCTCCTAACAATAGGGGCAGGTCATCCCTTACTGGAAACTGCACAGTTGGGAAATTCTTGTCTTTGCATTTGTCTGCTGAACTGAATTGTGGAACAAGCCTTGAAGTGGAAAGCTCTTTTAGTCAGATGTGACTTTTGGCTTTTTTTGGCAGATTAATCGGTTGTAGGAATGCCGTTCATTTTGAGACAGCAAGCTGCTGAGGGCTTGTGCATTGTTCTTGTGCCATAATACAGTATCAGGAACAAGCTGGAGAAAAAGACACAGGGTCAGGCAGTGCTAGAGTGTGACAGCCAGTAGCCAGCTCTGTAAACTCAGTATTATGGAGACTCATTTACTTACATAGCAGACTGGGAAAGGCATCCTCACGCAATATTTGGGTGCTCAGCACTTATTTCATGGCAGTGTGCATAGGAATTTTAGGGGTCCAACTCTGAGCATCAGGGTTTGAAAACCTCAGCCAGGACACTGAAAACACCTGAGAAAATACCTGGATTTTGTGTCATCATTCAGACTTACTTTTTCAATGGTTAAGGCACCTGGATACATATTGTATTTATTTGCTTCCTGGTGTCTTGGAGTATACAAGACCTTTAGGCCAATGGAAGAAATAAAAGAAACAGATTCAGGTTTTGGTTTTGAGTCCCTTAGACTGGATCTTTGACACCACAACTAAAGTTCAGCTCTTCCTCCTTCTGTGGTGAGTGCTGCTGGAGGTCCTAGAATATAGGAAGATAACAGACTAACATAAAGCTCAGCAAAGAAACAGTTGCCATATCATAGCTTCCAGCCTCCTCAAGCCCCAGAACAGCAAATCCTGACATCCCTATGGGAACATGTGCACACACACGTACATGGTCTATGACTGTGCAGCTTCTCTAGTATGCCCTGCATGCGCTCCAGGAGGCTTGAGAGCCTCCTGTGATGTCTGTGCTTCTGAACTCTTGGGATGCATCAGAGGCTTGTGTGATATGGAGTCGATTTTTGCATGGTTGGTGGCCATTTGTCTGAGATTTCCAGATGTTCCAGCTGCTAATTGTCTGGAAATCTGGTGGAATACTGCCCAAAGCAGTTGAGTTGGCAGGGTTGAAATGTCTTTTACATGTCTAATTAATGTAGTGTGCATGTAAAACGTCTTCTGTGAAAAGAGGACCCGGAAAGAAAAGTACGAGTTATTAACAAAGGCAAATAAATTAGAACTTCAGTTCTTTGTGTGTCTTGCAGACCTTCATTTTATATTTCTTACATCAGTGCTATTATTCTACCAACATGCAATGATAAATATTCATGAAGTGTGTGTACTTATATTTCCATGACATGTTCTGTGATGTTTTTATTTTTTGTGCGTGTTTCAAATTCAGCTGTTGCCTTGAGACCATAGCATTCTTTGTACTTTTGGAGACATTTAAACTTTATATTGTGAAGCCTTGTGCCCACTTATTTATATCAGGTTTAACATGCTGAGAAAATCTATCACACTCAAACACCAGAGACAAGTTTATGGATTTTTTCCAAAACTGTTTTTCCTAGGAGAAGTTTTTCATTCGGATGCTAAGGGCATGGCATTATATCTATGTGCTATTTAAAAAGGATTACTTAAAGCACCCCCTCTGTACTTCTTTTGTAGCTATCTGCCTAATGAAGTTCTGCAACTTTACATTTTGAGGCCTATAGTAACTGGAGTAGTTATTCTATGCATTTCCTTTCTGCTCTACGCCAGTTAAGATGTTTAGTGGTGACCCAAAGGAGAACAGTAGATTCTCACAGATGATCTTTGCAGGTGACATAGGACTGGAAGAACTAAGGATTACGAAGAGGCCTGTGATATAGACATTTCTGCATGAATTGATAAGATAAGGGAAATTTAATTATTTAAAAGTTTATGCAAACAATATAGGATTGAACATGAGGGAAAAAATATTAAGGCAATGGTGACAGAATGGGAGACTGTGCCTGAGAAGCAGTGAGCTTGGAACGTGGTGGAAATTTTATAAGTAAACAGCAGAAAACAAATACCCAGTGTAACACCATCTGTTTGACTTAAAGACATCCTTTTAAAATGTTAACCATTGCTGGAGATATGAGCAAGAAAACTTAAAATACAAACAGAGACCGCAATAGCAAATATAATTGGGAATTCTCTGTGGTAAGGACTAAGTGTCACTTTCTGCCATCAGCAACTCAAAGAAACTGATGATAAGCTGCAGACAACTCAGGGAAAAGATGTGATTGCCCAAAGAGTAAAAGTCCTGTAGGGTGTGTGGGAACTTTGAAACACACTCTCTCTAGTTTACCTAGAGGAAAATGATATGAATTATCTTGGTCAGTCTGTCAGGATCTAATGTAGTACAAAGTTTGGAAATAGACTCTGCTTTTTGGTAAAGGATCTAATTGCTGGAACGTGAAGCAAATCACATTTTAACTACAGGAAATAGTAAGTATTTAACAGAGAGACTAATTAAACATTAGAATATGTATTCTTAATTAAGAATACATCTATGGACTGCAATTTCTTTAAAAAATAATAATAAATTGGCACCATTCCCTTGGTAGCAAAACTAATGCATGAGAAAGGGGACCCATTTCAGTTTTACAATAATGCTTGTTTGGCTGAGTTTGATCAAAATTGCATTCAATAAGGGGATTTTGCTGTATCAATTTCTCAAAGCTTTCTACAGTCTTAAAAAATTCCTGTACCTATTTAATGAATTCATGTTGTTTGGTATCTGTAGTTTGTGCCTCACCACCATGAAGTATTGAACTATGACAGGGTTTCAGTGAGAATCCTACCATAAAGTTTGGTTCTGATGTGTCCTGTGTGCATCTCTTTGTGGCCAGTATTTCCCACTGAATCTTCAGCCAGAAGGAAAGATTATTGCTGATGTCTTTTGTTGATAGGCCATTATGAGATTCTGACATTTGGAAAAGAGAAAAAATGAACCGAAAAATCCTACTCTACATTAATCTGAAAGTACTTCCTTGTGTTCTGAAGTAGCTGTATTTATGGGATACGTTTAGTAAGGCCACATTCATAATATTGTTTTGGGAGTTCAAGAAGGAGTAATCTAGAGATGTGGGAAGCAAAATTTAGAAGAAATGGGATTTTTTTTTTGAGTGTAGTTAACATTGTTTGCATGATAGAGATGACAAATAGAGAATGTAGAATAATCTGATAGAAGGCTAAAATCTGACTTTATGAATAAACTTCTCAGACATCTCTCTGTTTAAAAGCTATCATTTTTAAATTGAAATGTGTATTTTTAAACCATAGCTTTTCCTAATGCTCAGTCATGACAATTACTTCAGCAGTCTGCATATAGGAACAGAAATTGTACATTGTCTTTTAGATGACTATAAAAATGTGTTGGAAAAGGGCTGTGAACATAAGGAAGAACTATGTTTTCTGTACTTTAATCTTTTTTATTCTCAGAATTTATAAGCAATCAAACACTTTTTCTAGTACGTTGGCTTTGAGAATTCAGTCTGGGTCTGAAATTCAGTTTTTTCTCTTTTAGCTCTGCCTTATTTTCCTGTTGCTCTTTTGTCCAAATGGGGGAGGAAGAGGTAAAAATGTTGATTTTGTTACAGAATGTCTTCTAAAGTTCTTCTAAGTAATACCAATTGTCACAGAGAAAAAATTGCTGTACTTCTGCACGTTTGCAGGAGAAAGGCTGGGCTGACTTTAGATTCTGTGATCCCTAGCATGAATTACCAAAAATTCACGGATGTTATGACTGATACTAGATGTGGGCATCCCCTGCTGGTGCAGCTGGTGGTTATCAGTGTTTTTTTGCCTGGTGAACTGTTGCTATTAGCAGTCTGCTTTTGTCTTCCATTTTTTTGGACTGTATCATTTTCTGGCATTTTAAAGCAGATATGCATTGGGATACTCTCAGGTCCAGAGGGCTGTGGGGTGAGCATTCACAGTGGGAACCTTACTGTCACCCTGGGAGCTGTTCTCAAGGTCAATTCTGCAACCACAAGGGTTAGAAGGTAGCTGCAGTTGTTCTAGAGTGAACAAGAGAATGTCTTGTAACTAAGAGACTCTGAGGAGGAGTTCAAAGACTTCAAATATCACAACATAACAAAATGATGCAGGTTGACCATGCTGTTTGCTCTCAGTGTAGCAACTGGCTGAATCTGGGAATGACTGTGATTTCTGTTAAAAAAAGAGGACAAAAGACTGCTCAGCCTTTCTCAGGCTGAGGTAAAAATGGTATTTCCCTCCACTTGCCATCTTTTGTCTGTGTATGTGGGTGATTGCATTATATAGTCATTCTTGCTCCCCCCATTTTGGCAGGTTGCTGAGTGTATTTTGCTCCTCAGTGACAATGTTTGTGCTCTTGGAGCTGGCTGTGCATTAGTCCTTGTCACGAAGGAGGGGATGGCTTAATTCCACCACCAAGGGACAGGGGATAGTGTGCCTCTGACTTCAGCTCGGTGTTTTTGTTAAAATGGTGAATGTATGCTTTCCCATTGATATACCTGCCTATCAGTTAGGATCCACCAGGCCTGGACTTGACGCATTGTTCTATCAACAGTATAGTCAATTCAGTAGCTAATGCACGCTTCAGATGAAAGCTGAAAATATACATCTCTGCCAGATGCAGTATACGTTTTAGTGCCCTGCCAGCTATGCAGGGACCATAATTCTGGGTGTTCAAGTCAGGAGCTGTAGGAGTTACCACAATATTTTTCAGTGCTAAAGGTCAGGTCTTTTAATCTTACATGATAATAAAACTATGTTTGCCCTGATGAGAACAAAGGGACATAATTTTGCCCCAGTAAATGAGCTTTTAAACAGGTAGAGTTCAACTCATTGTTGGCACCTGAATGCACAACAAGAAATGAAATTAAAATTTTAATATGTACTGTTGAGTCAACATGAATGAAGAAAACAAAAGCAGGCAAAAATAAAATAACTATCAAATGGGAGGTACTTCAGGCTAGACGTATATGATGTTTCAAAGCATGAATTGTAATATGTGTTTAAAATATGACTGTTCCTTTCTTCTCAGCATGTGGGTTAGACTTTGAATATGGAACGAGAATTTAGCTTTTTTCAGAAGCTGCATTCCTAACAAATGATTCTTAAAATGAAACTGTTTAATGAAACTGCTTTTTAACTGCTGTACGAAACCATGCATTATTAACAGATGGCCATGCATAATACAATATAACACTCTGCAAGGTAACAATTGTTCTGCTAGCTCATTACACAGGTTTGAACTTCACCACTTTTACTTTAAAACATAATAGGCTAGGCATTGTCTTTGCTAGAGATCAGCGACCAGTCTAAAGCACAGCTCTACTGGTGCAGCCTTGGGGCTGGGAAGTTCAGGGTGTTTTGCAGTAAGCAGGTGGGCGAGCAAGGCGTACACTGCAGGGCAGAATGCACAGCTGTAAGGTGCGGAATTCCCCTCAAAAGGATCGGCATGTCTTTGAAAATGAATTCGGCACTGGAATAAAATAGATTTCTGATGCACGGGAAGAAAATGGGGTTTGATTAGTTTCAAATTAACTCTTTCTGTGTTTGTTTTGTCTTCATCTCCCTCCCTTTCCCTGTTTCCACCAAGAGATGGTTTGCAAGAGAGAATACAGGGGATGTTTTAATCTTTAAAAGGTGGTACTCGATTGTTGCAACAAACTCTTCAGCACAGCCTGCTTCCCTGTAAGCATGGAGCATGCTGGCAGCTAGTGCATCTGGAGCACTAGATTCTGCAAAGACTATGTTTCCTCAGTATCTATTAGGAAACACATTCGCTAATTATTTTCTCCTTAGAATGCTTGCAATAGAGTTCTTTGACTAATTATTTTTCATTGTCTATTTTTGTGGATGGTGACAACACAGTGCACAGATTTGGAAGAATGGCTGCAATCCACTTAATGCTCCAGTACTCTAAAGGGACTTGCAGGTTTGCAGAATTTGTCACTATATAAAGGCTACACAGTATTCTTATTTAATTCACTGGCTGCATGAATGAAGATTCTGAGATTTTAAGGTTTTAATGCCAGATTTCTTTCCTTACATTCTTCAATTTATCACTATCAATTGTTCAAATGTCAGTTAAGGCCTGAGCAGACGCCCTCTTCAATTTTTTGGGAAGTGCCATAGCTTTCTACCCCCAGAAACTACAGGAGATGGTAGCTAGTGATGATAGGCCATGCAGAAACAAATCAGCTGCCAAGCACTTCCAGAAATTCTTGTTTTGTTTTGCAACACCAGAGATTTTCTGCTCTTGCTGATCAATGTGAATAGTTTCATGGCAGTGAAAGTCAGCCAAAAAAATATTTCTCTTTTGCATCTGATAAAGATTTTATTGCCATATCAAGCTCCAAATAAAACTCCTACTCTTTAAGCAATTCCTGAAAAACACAAATTAATTTGGGTTTGAATAATACCCTCAACCTGTTAAAGCTGCCAACTGAAAAAGGAACAGATAATTAGGAGATGACAACAGACAGCACAAAGCCAACAGAGGAAAAACTGGAACACAGCTAGACAGCAACACTGGCCATTTAATCCATTAACAGCCTCCTATAATTATGTTTTGCTTTTGCATTAAACTGGTATAAGCCCAAAAAGACATTACTGAAGTTTTAATCTCCAGCAAAAGAAGTCTCCTCCTGCCTAACAGCACGCAGCACGCACACAAATGTGACTTCAATTAGCACTACCGTAAATTTTAATTTAACACTTGGTAGGAGCATTGATCAATGTATGCAAGAAATAGGGGCTGGTTCTCCATTAAAGACATTCCATACAATTACCCCACTGATCCATTGATCCCTTGATTCATATTTTTGGGGTGAATAGGTGGGGGAGGATTTAGGAATTTATAGCTCATGAAAAATGACAGAAGATGTTTCTTCCTGCCCCCAAAATTTTCTGCACCTTTATTTGTAGCCATGCTTTGGTTGTTATCAAGGTATCACTGCCACTTGTGAGGTGCCTGGGGACTAAGCTGTGCTTTATAGCCTGGGATGTTGCAGCCGGCAGCACCTCAGGCTCCCTCATGCTGTCTAACCAAGCCCCTTATCCACTGCAAGTGGAAAGCACCTACAACCAGCCTAGCATCTTCTTTGTACTTGCTGCCATTTACTGCCCTTGAGGTTAGATTTTGTCCTGTGGACATCTGTCTTCTCTAAGCATGACTGGGAAGACACCGAGACACTGAAGCATTTTCATTCCATTTTACACATGAGCCTGCAAACCTGACAACAGCCCAACAGGTTAAGAGTTAACAACAGTGTGCATTTCAGTGTTGCACAGTAGCATGTCTTCTGGTTGTTACCGTGCAAAGATGGCTTGCAGCCTCCAGCATCCAGCTCTGTCATGGTGCACTTGGTTCTCCTTCTTTACAAGATTATCTTGTGCGAGTAGCACACAGGTTTAGTTCTACCAGCCACCTGTGATTTGGATTTAGCATGTTAGAGCACCAAGAACTTGTTCATTGTTGTTTAAAGTTATTGCCTGGTGGCAGTGCTTATTTGTGTTTAAACTGCAGATGTCCGTGTTTATAAAATTTACATTGTTTAAAATGTCACTATTATTTGTTTTTAAAAATTTCTTTCAGGTTTGACAGAGTGTATCCTGTGAGTTATGGTACAGCCCTGTGATGTGCCATTTTAGTGAGGATCTTGAAACAGGGCCCTGTGGTTTCTTTTCCCCCTTTGCTGTTTGTTCTGCTCTTTAATTACATTCATATCAGCTACTTTGAAGTTAATGAGACTGCTGGGATATGTAAAAGAGAATCCTGTATTGATTTCACTCCTAATATCTTATCTTTGCATCTTTCTCTTCCTGCATGTAATGTGTTCTGAGTCACAGTTGCTGACATGTTGTGATGGGTGCAATAGCTTTGGCCTGACATGGAGCTTTATCATGCAATCCAAAAGTAAGAGGAAATAGATAGACACAAAATGCCGTTATGCCTTCTCATGTGCTCATTAAGCCTTGCACGTAAGGAGTATAATTTCTTAAAGATGCTGTGTTCCATACACACCATAGGTTATAATTTTTTTCCCCGTTTCTTTGTGAACATCCCTTCTCTTGACTTCCTGTCTCCCTCCTGTACTCAGAAAATACAAAAAGAGTGGTACAGAACGTGGCAGGTGATAATTATGAGGTTGGGATATACATCGGCCTAAGCTAAGATTCAAGGCCGAGTTAGGACTTGAGTTTAGGTGCAGTGCAGGCAAAATGTTTAATTGTCCTTTTGCCCATTGGCTAGCGCTGGGTTCTTTGATACAGTCAGAAGATGATAGAAGGTGGTCTGTTGGTGTGAAGGGTACAAGTCTTCCAACACCAACTGCTCACATAACCATTTTGATAACCTGGAAAAGAATTTTGTAAGTGAAGCTAAGCCATCAGGTTTCATCTGGGTTTTGGGTGGGTTTGGTGGTGGGTTTTTTTTTTTGGTTTGGTTTGGGTTGGGTTGGGTTTTTTTGTTTGTTTGTTTTTGTCTTTGTTTTCATTTTTTCAGCCAAATAATCACTTTGTGGTTTTGGAGCTGTTTCTGAGCTTGCACCCTCTGCATAAGCTCAGGTTCCCCTATTCTACTGCCAGGTGAAAATCCCTGCAGAAATATTACTCAGTAACTTTTGCTCTCCTCCAGCTGCTTTTCTTTGGGTTTTTTTTGGCAATCTGGAAGTGCCAGGGACCAGGAGCTTGGCAGACATCCGTACCACTCCACAACCTGATTGACTCAGTGGAGTCAGTGGAAACTAGTTGTGTATTTTTAAATGGAAGTCTTAGTATGCTGCCTTTCAATTTTACAAAGCTATTACCCATGTACACTCATTCAAAAAGACTCTTCTGTTACATTTTGGGTTTCTCTCATTTACAATTAAAACTGTGATTTACACTTGTGATACCAGACCATTTGGAGTATGTGAGAAGCTTGTGTTGGCAGCAAAGCTTCCTAGTGTTCAGCTTGGTTTCAGTTTGCATGGCATTGCCAAATTTACCCAAAACTGATTAAAACATAACTCAGGCAACAGAATTTCATCCTGTTTCCCACCATAAGGTTGAATTTGGATAGGAAATAAAATCAGTAGTCTTTTTTGTTAGTGATGTGTCTGAAATGTGTAGTGACACCTGAGGCCATGATTTACTCCTAATATTTTGCCCAGTTCACCATAAGGCTTATAATACCTTCATAAAGGATTAGCCTGCATTGCCTGTATTAGAAAACTCTTGACCTCATGAAATTGTTTTACTAGAATATAGCATGAGAGTTAAAAGGCAGCAATAAGATTTACAAAGTTCACTCCTCACTGTTGAAGTGCTGCCCAGTTGACAGGCTCCTGTACAGCAGCCTATGAGCAGAGTCAAGAGGTATCAGGACTGTGTGGATGTCTTTAACGATATCCTCTTAAGTTCTTGATGCAGTAAAAGATTTAAGCACACTCTCAACCTGAACAGCCAAGGATTTTTTGTTTTATTTTAATGGAGTTGTTTTCCTCTAATGCACTTATGTGTGGAAATGCTTTGCAATACTGGCATGTAAAAAAGCTAAGCCTCCAAAAGTATATTATACCTGAGGTTTGAAAGAATGTAAATGTGATGGTCAAGTTTCTTGAATCTTTCAGTGGCATTTTGAGCTTTACTTTTGTCTCTGCTGCACTGAAAATCTCTGTCGTAGTTCAGGATGGTACCTGAAAATCACCTGTGGATGAGGATGACCTACTTAATAGTGAATGCCAAGAGGCAGTATGTTCACAATCAGGTTCAAAATTAAATGTAAAAAATCACCTGGTCTTAACATGAATGTGTAGTGTGGCTTCTGATTGTATTTGGAAGAACTACTGCAGTAGTTAGACCAGACTGCCTTGTGATTTAGGAAATGCATTTTAAGTTCTCTGTTCAGTCAGCTCCAGGAGCGATGCTACTAGTTAATCGTACCCAAACTTCCTCCTCTCATATGAGGATACTGCACCTACCTACCCTGGGTGCCTGAGTTTCTGGGCTACAACTTGAAGGAAGAATCTACTGACTTGCAGCTGGGGCTGGTAATGGCCATGAGTTTCCATCACTGCCAATTAACCAAGCACAGTGTGGCTGCTGCCTTTGAGGTTAGGCTCTGGGCATCTTTTGGTGAGAAAGGGAAGGAAATAATAGAGTGGGATGGCAAAAGGGAAGACAAGAAGCAAGCAGAGAGAAACATGAGAAACAAAAGAGAAATGCCCTCATACCACATGCCTTATGGAAACTCACAGTGTTCATGCATTGTTCATGCATTGTTCATCTGCATTAGACTGTTCACAGAGCATTTGCTTTGAGTTTGAATCTAACGAGCACTGTCAATCTTGCTGTGATCCCATCAATTCACATGAAATAGAGTTGGAAGGGCTTTCCAAAGGCTGGTAAAAGCAAGCTCATGTGTTGTCCTTTTATCACCATTTAATAGTCACTTCTTTTCTCTGTGCTGTCTTCCTCCAGCAAAATGAAGCCGCTTCAAATCCCAGAAAAGTCAGTATGAGCTGGAAACCAGGGTAAGAATCTCTATATTGCAGTCTGTCAGTAGTCCAGAGCCCAAAACATTCCACACACTGAATACTGTGTATTTAGTGTAAGCTGTATGATAAATCTAATGTATAAGACCAGACTGTGTGTGAGGACAGCTATTTTCCATCCTTTGCTCTCTGACCAAGAAAATCCCTTGAAAGGTCACTTCCCTGCAAAATGATGTTTGCCCATCTTTGAGTTGTCTGGGTAAAAAACTATATCAAGTCTTAAGTGACTTTTATTACGTATATGCACACTCGCCAAATGTATTTGGCTAATATAATGTTTTAACTATTTCCTTTACTGAAAATTTCTGTGACTCCATTGTAATTGCTAAAACTCTGTATTTTCCTATTCATCAAAATAAATCTACTCTTCATAGTTTTGTGTAAAAATAAACTCTATTCATCCATTTATTTTTTATTTAAAATAAGATTATGACTACTACAATTCCATTTGTAAAAAGTGTCTTAGCATATCCTTTTAGAAAGAGCTTATCTAATCTATTGATCTTTTCTTAAAGTCAAGCTTTTCCTATATCATTTGAAAATATTTTAATACAGAAGTGAAATTCCCTAAGTACAAAGTGTTGTTTTATTCTGTAAAATTATGTTGTCAAGCAATGACAGAATAAAATTCCCCCAGATAGAAGTGCTGCAATGGCCCAATTTATTTCTATTCTAAAATATGGATTTTATGTATCATTAATCATGTTTTTGTTATGAAGCGGCAGGAAGCTGGCCTAAAAGTCTAAAATAAAATATACTTTATCGTCACAGGGAAATCTACTCACCACCTGAACTGCTTAGGATTTTGATTCCTATGCAATGAATACGAGACACTTCAGGCAAGAAAAATTATGACATAATTGGCTGAAGTCCCATCTCCAGATGGAGAAACTTCTTAGACTGACACATTAGTCTCACATAATTTATGTTATGGGAGAAATAAAATAACTGAACCCCCCTCTGATTACTCCACCCAGAAGCCAGGTTTAAGCAGACATGTTCTTTGAACTAACCCCAAATTCTTCCCTGACGTCTTCGGCAAATTCAGAAAACCATGTTCTGGAAGATACACAAAGGGCAATTGCTGCAGTTTAGCCTAAGCTGTAGGACCCGAGAGTGCTTCACAGAGTCATAGATTTGCTTCTGCTCCTCCAACTATGTCTTAGAGATTTACAAGCCTCCTACTTTTCTAGTTTCTGAGTGCCTCCCAGTCTCTATTTGTACTTACAGCACTTCCATGTAGTAGAAGGGGATTATTTCTCAGATGGAGAATGTCAGGACAGAATAATGAAGTAACTTGTTAGGGAGACGGAACTGAGCCTATATCTCAAGTACTAAACTCTTTCCTTTTGGCAGCAGCTGTTCTGGCTTATGCAGAGCTTGGGCTGTGTAAGACCAGCCTGCCAATGCACCGTGATGTAGATCATTTGTGTGCCAAGCCAGCTGGACGTGTCTGTGTGAAATGATATGCTTACCAACACTGGAGGTGGCAGGCAGGAGTGTAATACTCAAACTAACTAGGAATTGTGATGATGGTTTAATGAAATGTTTCATTCTCATATGACATCTTTTGGGGATCACTTGGAAAATGTCAATGCTCAACTTTCTTCCCATCTCTGGTTCTCCTTGGGCACAGAGAATACAAACTGAAGAAGAAGAAACATGAGTATGAAACCATGAGGTTTGGGAAGCATCTTTTGATAAATGTGCTTTTTCTAATGTTAAGTCTTCAGTAAAGGCTGCACTTGTTTTTGTTCAAGACACAGACACTGGAGAAGACTGTGTTAAATATTTTCCACTGACCCTCCATATCCCCAAACTTGGATGCCAATGTCCCTCATACTTAGGTAGTAGGGTAACTCCATGGCAATTGTGAAAGAAGGGCTTGGCTAATCTCCTAGCTAATTTAAGAGAGAATGAAGTTAATAGATTGCCTCAATATCCATGCAGATATAAAATGAGATGGTGCTTTCAGTATATGTTGCTGCTTACAGCACACACTAATACTGAGTGGGAGGCCAGAAGTGGCCCCCCAAAGCCTACTATTCGCCTGCTGCCAACATGGCAGTCTTGCTGTTTAATGCAGTCATTACAGCTTAAAAAGAAATTTCCATGTTCCTGCTCACTGGTCCCTGAAGTATCAGCAGTTTGAATCTATTTATGAATGTCCAAAGTAAAGGTGTGACAAGCTTTGTCTTCAAAGTGGCAGGAAGCTGGCATTCTGCCTAACTTTCTCTCTATTCCCAGCTTTTATGTGTTAAAGAGATTTATGATTTTTTTGGTTTTTTGTTTTTTTGTTGGGTTTTTTTTTCAGTTGCTGCTTTTTGGTTGTTTTTAGTGGATTTTATTATATATATTTTTTTTTAATTATTTAGTTTGTGCCCTTACCTGAAGTGTGATGCTTTGGATTGGAGGATGGGAGGAGTTAATGAGATGGTTTTGGTATACCCCACTCTGGTAGCTCTCACACCAGCTGTAAATTACGTGCTTGTCTTCACCCTTCTTTAGCATGACCATGCCCGTGCAGCACGGGAGTGGTGGTGCTCAGGCACCCCCTGTTCCTGTATCCTCTATCTGACATTGACTGTGATATGAAATTCAGAGGATGTTTCAAATTCTGAGAGTGTTTCAGCCACACCATCAGCTAGTCCCAGAATTAGGATGAGTGTAGGATGAAGGAGGGGCCAAGGTCTTCTGGATCTGAGCCAGACTGGAACTGAGCCTCTTTCTGGGAGAAAGAGGAAAAGAGGAGGAAGAGAATGGGCACAACTAGAGGGGCGCTATTCTGACTAATAGGGGTTTTAACAGTTACTTTGGGAACCACCTGTGATTTTAACAGCCAGTTGCGCTCAACTGTACTGGACTGCCTCCAGAAAGCTTTGGCAAACACCTTTACAGAGACATTTATGGGATAAATAGACAGCAGAAATTTTTTCCTAACCCCACAATTTAGAAGTTAGTTTATGTCCTAGAACTTGGAAGATCTGAACTCCCTTCAAAGGCCTATTTATTGTAATAATGATATTTAATTTTTAACTCTTGCTGTTGTGATTCTTGTCAGCTGCAAAGTTCTCTGGTCATTTTTTGAAAATGCTGTTTAGCTCTTAGTCTCTTGGAGAATAAATTTGGAAGATAGGAAATTGTGTTCCTTTAGGGATTCTATTGATGTGGAAGTTTCAAAAAATGAGGTTTATTTCGCTTTAATGATTGGTCACAATCAGCCCTGCTTACCTCGTCTCTCATCTCCTTTCTACTCATTTCAGTAATTTTATTTT
Organism: Coracopsis vasa; assembly: GCA_026283785.1. Lineage (NCBI taxonomy): Eukaryota > Metazoa > Chordata > Aves > Psittaciformes > Psittacidae > Coracopsis > Coracopsis vasa. The sequence goes on along the minus strand of JANHGB010050212.1, from coordinate 7,999 downwards.
CATAACATAACTCAGAAAGAAGGACTGTGAAAGGTATGAGCTAATGATCTCGCCAGTCAGGTCTTCTGAATATTTGATCTGTGTTGTCATATAGTGCTAGTCTGAACGATGCAGTAGCAGCTAGGGGTCCTATTGTCCAATCCCCTTTTTATTCCAGTGAAGTCTTACTGAAACATCCTGCACTATTGGGAAAGGACTCTTCTGATGCGAATTCTTTAGGATATAGCATTATCTATTAAATTCTGATGTTCAAATAGAGGTCAATGTTAATCCTGCCTTCAATTGCAAAATATGTTTCTGCTTGGTAATAATTATCAGAAATGTGAGCTAGCTAGAAATATAAGGAGCACAAAAAACTGTATGTTGACTGACAGAGATCAGAGTTTCAGGGACTATCCACGTATAGTGTGAATCTGGTAACTGCTGATCTGAACAAGAGAAAAGCAGAACAGGTTTCAAGTCTTGTCTCCGTGATGTGAGGAATAGGGCATGAGGCACTTGCAAGGTCATGTGTACCTCACTTTTGGATGGAAAATGAGTGATGAAATATAGCAATGCTGGGTGATACGTACTGAGATCTTTGTTGTAGCCCTCATTCAGTGTGTTTGATACCAGGAGTAGTTTGTTTTTCAAAAGAGGAAACATGTCAACCTTGGTCAGAGAATGCACATGTACTCTGCCAGTGATTTTCTGCAGCATCTATAACATGGAGTATGTTATTGTGGGTTGCTCTTTTATTCTTGGTGCTAATCAAGTCAATTGTATGCAATCCCCCAAAAGTAATGGGACTTGTGCATTTGTGTTCTTGCTGTAGCTCAATTTAAGATGGGTTGGAGTCTAACTCTTCTACTTGTTAGCCTCTTTGGACACATTAAAGCCTGGATGGGATTAGCACCCAGTACAAATATGACTGCTGTCTACAGGATCCTTCATACTGACTGCTTGAATGGAAGATCCTTGAGCTCTTACTATTTGCCTTCCTGCAGTACCTTTTTCTTCCCTTTTTCATGGCTTGTAACTGTGTAAAGTTGGTAATGCATAGAGTGAAAACTACCGAGAGACCTCTTGTGAGCTTCATTAAGACAAGACTTAAAACCTCTTTGAGATTAGTTGAAAGTAGTCTGATCAACATGCCTCCCCCTCACTCCCCCTCCAAATAGAAAACAAACCAGCATGAATTTTTATTAAATCATTCTGCATTCATGCTTGGGCACCTGGGCTGTTCTATATTCTTGTGTCTGTCAACTGGTATTTTACTTTGCTTTATATTGATGAAAAGTAGTCTTATGTATGGCAAAAAAATATAGAAATTTTATGTAGAGTAAAAGTAAATGTATGGATAGTAGAGACAGACTCAAAGTACCAAGAATGCTGAGAGTCAGTTCTGTATGTGAACTTGTTTGCTGGGTTTTGAAGGACAAACTGCTACCTGCTCCTTCCAGAGGGGTCACACCTATTTCATTCAAAAGTTCAATCTGAGTCATGTATCATCTGTACTTCCCTGCAAGTGAAAGGCCTGGGAGGAAACAAAGTCTGCATATAATATTCTTGGCACTTCTATAGCACCTTATTTCTTCAGAAGTTTTGTACAAGCATTAATTCATTAAGCTGATTGCTTTGCCAGGGTCACTTGACCCTCTGCTTTCAGTTCTAGAGCTGATGCTGTTACTGAATTGAACTGCCAAAGACTCAGACTCAAAACACCCCATGGAAATAAAATCCAGTGAACCACCAACCTATTGGAGGAAGGTGTAGATTGTGTAAGATTTAGGGGGTTATTAGAGCCACTGAAAACTGTACACAATTACTCTAACAACTAAAAAATGGTAGAAGGATGACAGAATGGAAAATTGTTTTCTATTTGCTCTCTGGGATGATACTAATAAGTCTCTTTTGTTTTCACAATGTTTTGTTGGAAATTCTGTTCAAATGGCACAGCTGGCAACAGCTGTCTGTGGTACGAAGTGTCAATTTTAGTGTGTTTAATCCTGTGTGGCTTAAGTTAAAAACATTACACATTCAAAGTATATTTTTTGCATGCAGGCTTTAAAGAGCAGTTAGCATCTCAGCAGAATGTCTTTCATTATTGTTATGTTATTGTTGTCCTCTGTGCTGGACAGATTGTATTGTACTAGATGTGCCCTGAATGAGAGCAGAAACATAGTCTGTGCTCCGAAAGCACTTATAGTATAAGTAAAGAGCAAAAAACAATAAGTTGTGAAAAAGGAATAGTTGGTAGAGCAATAAACAAGCAATAAAACTTGCAGGCAGAGGTCTTAGTATGGTAGCTGTCAAACCATTACTGCTTTGCTTACAGTGCTGTGATAATAATCTCAAAGCAGTTGTATCAGCTCCTTCCACAAAGACATACAGTGTTAGATCAAAAACTGATGTCAGAGTGCTACAGTTTTCTCTAGGAGTTTTAGACGTGACTGTTTGTACCCTAAAAATACAGGCTCTGTTTGAAGATCCTTGGTCTGTCTAAACCCATTGCAAACTTATCGGAGCAGGGGGAATGATAATGGCTCCTTCATGTACTGGCTGTGCTGACAAGAAAGAGGAGGAATTTGTGGTGCTGGCCTGTGTGGTCGGGGGCTAATTTGCTGATTAGTGACACTTTTACCAGCCTTGCCAGCATTCTGGGCTGGGCTCTCCCTCTTCCTGGGGTCAGGAGGAGGCACGCTCTGATCTTGGAGCAACACTCAGGAAATGGCTTAGTGAAGGCAAAGAGGCCTCAATGAATTTCCATGTTAGAGAAGACTCTGAAATCAATATCCTGGCCCAAATGAATGGAGCTATTCATTTTAGTGGGGTGTGGGTGGAGGGAGGCTGGGATCTAAAAGACCTGCCAGATTTTGTAAAGGCCCTGCACTATTCCTGCAGTATGTGTCTAACAGCCTTGGCCAGCTTCTTCCACGACTGGGAGGTACTAGTGAGGCATCCTCCCTGACTTGCGGCTGTTCTCCCACTGCCACTCCAATTATAATGATACCTGTTTTTCCTCATAATCTCATCTGAAGCTGACTTTGCCTTCTTCACTGATATCCTGCCTGACCTCTTTGCCCCTTGTCTCCTTTCCCTCGCCCCTTCACTTGACTTACAAGCCCAGAACAGCACTCCCACTCACTAGATGAGCATTGCTCCTGTTTTCCCAAAACAGTGGTCCTCCTCTGATTTGTTTGAGCACTGCTTTCTCTCTCACCTCTCTGTTTCTTTCAACAAAGCATATCTATCCTCTGCCCCTTGCCTCACCCTGCCCTCTTGAGACCTCCAATCCATTAATGTCTATCACTTTTTTGTCATTCTCTGCACCCTCTCCCTGCTGTCTGCTCTCTTAAATGACCTTAGCTATTGCTTCCCTCCACTTCAGTCTTTCCTTGATCCTCAGCTCTTTCTTCACTGTCTCCTCAGAAAATCTGACCCATGAACCCACTCATCCCAGCTTCACAACAACAGCTAACACCACATTGTTCTTCTCATCTTCCCTCTTTTGCTTCTTTCTCCCTATATGTACCTTGGCCCTCACTTAAATTCAGGAAACACTTTCCTCAAACTGACCTGTCACTCATGTCTTATTCAGATTCTTTTCTGAAATCTTGTGTTTTGATACAAGCAACATTTAGGATAGAGAACATACACTGTTCTAAATGTCCTTGTATGTTTTATTCTTCCTTGCACTTTGTTCCCTGTCAATTATTTTGGTGTGTTCCTTCGTATATGAGTAATATATTCTTCTTGTAACACAAAAAGTAGCAGCGCATGGATACATCTAGACAAAAGAGATGAACTCTTTTCAGCTTTCCTTGATGTCTGAACAGTAGGAAGATGCTATACTTTACTCTTCTTCTAGGAAAGAGTCTCCCCAGTTTACTAATTTGTCTATCAGCCTCACCATATACAGCTGCTATTGGTGGGACTGCACGCTGATTTTCCTCTAAGTTCACCCCAAACTGTAATTTCCATAAATACCTTATGTGCTCTGCACAGTTTTGCTCAAACAATCTGTTTAAAAGGCTCTACATTGTCTTTTTCACATTAGCAAGTGAGTTAATACTGCCAGCAGCTGATAATTCCTGAAGAGGGGAGGCACAGTAGGGGATTGTTGTCTATCATGTCTCCAATTGGTTACTGTTTTAATATCCTCAAGACATTACCAAATTTGCTAACAGTATTTAACAGTGAGTCCAGGAAACAAATGCAATTTTCTCTACTCATAATATGTTCATTCAAAAGTGCAGCAGCAGCCTGGAAAGGGTTAATGAGGGCTTGTCTACCTCTGAAAACTGTGGCTGCTGCCCAGACAGGATGGGGCAACAGGTAGGAGGCAGGAGGGTGCTTCACCTCGGTTCCTCTGACATACAGGACAACCTGCTCAGGGAGGCCATCTCTTGTCCTCACCATGGAAAGCTTCAGACACTCCTGCCATTCACTTTTTGTATTCAGCGTCGCTTATAGTTTATTTTTATTCCATTGTAGTTGTCATAATTAAACTTCCTTACTGTAGAAGCTCTTCCTTACTGTAGATTATTAACTTAGGATGAGTTTAATAGTACCTCAAATAATTCTACCAGTCACTCAAAGTATCTATTTCTTGCTCCCTTCTCTGGGGTTTATACCAATTTCATTTTATTTACCTTTAAACAAATGTGTGTAGAATTTATACACATTTATAGATTTATTTGGAACCTTGAGTTTTTTTACTGCTATTTCCGAGAACACTGACATTAAGTTTCAACCTGGAGCTGATTCAGGAGTTAATTCTTTTTTGCTTTCTAAAAAGACCTGTCCAGAAATCCTTGCAGCAAAGGGTCTGGAAGAGCATTCGTCCCATAGAGTCCTAGTAGCTGAACTTTGGTTACAGTATTTGCTAGGAACATTTAGTTGAGTTGGTATCAAAAAATAATATAAAATTAACAATATTTTCAATGCAATCATAAATTTGAAAATAATTCTTGCTTTCTACTACTGAGGCTGGAAAAGCGAACAGCTAGAAATAATGCTAATTGCAAGGACTGTACAATAAACTGTAAAGCTCCAGGAGGAAGTCTTGATTAAAGACAGAGTTAAGCTCCAAGGTAAATGGAGGCTTGAAAAAATCTTCGAAAACTTGTAATTTGAGAATGTTTGCCTTTATGGAAGGAAAGGAAGATGGATGATGCTTGAACTATGACTGAAGTAAAGGTGCTTTTACCCTTTCCTTCTGATTGAAGCGTTCATAATTTTCCTGAAATACTGTGATTGTGCTATAATATATATATTTGCTTTTCCAGCCTGACCAGTTTCAGGAGATTCCCTGTCTTAGCTATAGAAGATTTGTGATCAGTTTTTCATATCGCACTCCTGTATTATAAAAAAGAGAAAGCTGGAGCAAATCTTGCTAAAGTTACTTAACCCAGGAATTGAGGAATCTCTCAAACTAGTAAAATGTTTTAACAACCTGAGAGAAACTTAAATATTTTCCCCTTTCAAAAACACTCCTCATGAAGATGCTGGTCCAGCTCTTGCCTCTTTGAGCTTCATTCTGCTTGTGGCTCTGTCTCTTATACCATTGCACCTGCTTTTCTTCTTGATGCCCAATAACTTGAAGAGCTGGGAATAGCTATAAGAGTACAGAAGATCATGGAAAGATCTAAATTTCATATCCAAATCTTGGCTACATCTGCTTCTTCATTTTATGCCTGGTATAAGGAAAGCTTCCTGAACGGCCTGGCCTTCCTTGCACCTGTCTGTGTGGTCCTGTAAGAGTCCTACCAGGGACTGCAGCCTCAAGCCTCCTGTCTCGTACATGAGCTACACCTATTTGTACCTCAGATGGTATTTTGCTGTTCTGATCTCTGCTCTATACTTTATGGTGTTTGCCATATATATGTACACATCACTGAAGAAAAATATCTACAGTCAGTTAACTATATGATATCCCATTTCCGGTAGCCCTTCCTGCTTCCTGCTTGGGGGGACCCTACCTTTCCTCTCTGTAGACCTCCTCTCTGCCACCACTGCACCCAGCCAGGAGGGCAGTGAGGGCCTCCTGTAGGATGTGTCACAGTCCAGACCATAGCAGTTTCTCTTTGAGTTTTTCTCTCCTCGCTGCCATGAAAGCAGAGCACCTCCCACCTGCCAAACAAGAGCATGGACCAAAAAATGCACTGGAGCAATAAGGAAGCCCCTGTGCATTGCCTGTAAGAAACAGAGACCGCAACTCTCCACTCTTTGAATTAGTATTACAGAAATGCTGAAACACAAAATAAACCAAAAGACACCATGGCCTGGTACAAGTTCTGCTTTTTGTGTATTACATAGAGTGGGCATATTTGAAAAGAGGGGAAAAAAAGGAGTTATATCCAGGTGCCAGTGAGTGCAGCTTAACTGAAATATTCATAGTAGTCCAGACAATGACGATAATGCTTACACTTTGATCAGCACCTTTTAATCTCTCCAATGATAAATTAAAAAGATTTGTCTTCATCTCCAGCTACTGGAGTTGGATCCAGTCTGGTGCCCAGATGACTTAAATCTGGAGTCCTGTCAACTTTAAGGAAGTTTGGCTCCAAGACTATGCTGTAACAGTCTAGGGCTTGTTGTAGAAAAACAATGCAGACTTTGGATGCATTTCATTTTGATCTCTGGAGATCCAACAAAATAGTCATAGCTGTGAATGTGGCTGGTTTGTAGGGAAATAGTCCCACATGCTGATCTTATGCCTGATGTCAAAATCTACTCAGTGGCATTAAGGGGATATCTGCAAGGAAACAAGAAAGGAAGTAAATCTGGAAACAGCTCTGAAACTTGTACACAACATCTGAAAGGATTTTGGTCCCCTTATGAACTGCTGACAGTTTTGTCACTGCAGTCTGTGTGACAGCAATCAGAAATATTGGAGGAAAGCAAAAATCTAAGACCAAAGAAGAAAACAGTTTGCCTGGGTGTAATGAACTGAAAATGAAAAGATTTCGTTTCCACAAGCACATCTGCACTACGTGCATTGAGCATGCCAAAGTCTGAATGGAGTGGCATATACTGAAGGAAGATAGAATAACTTCAGCAGATTACCAGTCTTCTCTTAAGAGTAATTTTAATGACATTGGTGCACCTATACTTGAGTGACTTTGTTCCCAGATATTAAAATAACAGTAGTTTTACAGGATCTCTCTCATGAGGTTTTTGTAAACACTTAATGGAAAATAGCAAAGACTTAGCAATCCTGAAGGCAGGTCTTAGCTGTCTGTGACTGAATTACAAGAGAAACTATATGTATTTGGCTATTGCTTAACACATTATGAGAGAAAGCAGAAACACAAATGTTATTTAGGAGTTTGACTCCTAAACACTTTCAAAGAAACTGAGTCGCTGTTCCTCATCTGTAAAATACAGAAGATAATATTTCCCTCACTTGCAAGTGCACTGTTAGCATAAATACGTTAGAGATTGTAAAGAATTAAGATGCTCCAGTAATGGGGATCATAGAAATACTTCAGATAAAACTGTTTCTCTTTCCTCCTTGCACCTCTCTGCTTTTCAAATTAGACTAAAATTAATCCAATATAGCTTTGTCATCCTTACAGTATTTTTATTCAGGCATTTACATGCTTTGCAGTGCTGGCTTTGGCATTTTTCTCCTTTAGGGATTGGTATAGAGTAGCGCTATCTGAGAATTGTGGATAAAATGGGACAGAAAAGCTGAATATGTGGATACCAAGAAGGTTTCCTCACAACAAAAGTAATTGGAAAACTCACAGCACTTTCTCTTCTTATATTTGATAGCCTGCTTTTCTCATGACTTCACAGAATATCTCGAGTGAGAAGGCACCCGTAAGGATCATTGATGCATCTCCCAATTTGTGATAAATAATTCAAATGTGGGAGTCCCCTTCAAAATTACTTCCAACTAAATCTCTAATAGCCACCATTTGGGAGTATGCATGTGCACTTTTAAGCATTGTTGGTTAAATCTTTGCTAGTTGCAAGCCTCATCTTAGGCTGCAAGAAATACAGGTGTATT
>JANHGB010050210.1:1215-14048 GCA_026283785.1 Coracopsis vasa | reverse complement strand
GCCAGGGATGGGGCAGCCACAGCTTCTCTGGGCACCCTGTGCCAGCGCCTCAGCACCCTCACAGGGAAGAGCTTGTTGCTGCTCTTTCTCTTTCCTCTTGACCTGCATTAGTCAGGAAGGGCTGAAATGATTAAACACCAGAAGAAATTGCCCCAGAATTGAAAGAGAGGAAAATCAGAACAATCCCTGTTTTGGGCTGTAACTGGGATACGCTCAAGGGGACAAGGACCTGTTGGCATCTCCCAGTTCTTACAGACCAAGTGACTTTCTGATGGGAACTGGAGTGATTGCATGAGAACTCTCACTCACACCCTGTTGACAGCTCTTCTCAGGACAAACACTAGCCCCAAAAGCTGGGACTATGCCCTACAGATGGGTATAAACCACAGCTGTAGCCACACAGGGAGCTGGAGGACCAACAGCTGTGCTCCCTTTCCACATATAATGTGTTTTACCAGCATGGTTGAGCAGCCTCTTTACAGGTATGGCTGGATTTGGCCCTGCTTTCCCTGCTAACCCCAGCCATGCCCCCATGCTCCCAAGGTATTTTTGCACTGGAGCTTGCCTGGGGCAGTGCAATGCCATGAATAACTTTCCTCCTAAAAGCAAGAGGGGATGGAGAAATGGAAGAGCCAGGTAGGGTTTGGCAAGAGCAGCACGGAGAAAGGAGAAAGAATCTGGGTTGAATCAGGAATGGGGGAGGGAAAAGAAAGTGAATCAAAAGCAAAGTGAGGTAAGGGACATTGCAGGAAAGCCGGCACATCGGGTCAGGCAGCAGTCAAGAAGGTGGTATCAAAGCAACTAGGGGGTATGGATTTGTATCTACAACAGGATCAGGCAAGCTTAGATTCACAGCAGAGCCCTTCCAAGGGCCAGCAGGGGACTCAGAAGGTCACTGATTTAATAAGTAGGACCTGAATCCAAGAAGATCTCCTTCTGGGGATGTTTCAGCAGCACAAAGTCTTATCTTGGTCAGCTTCTTCATCCTGTCCATACACAGAGTTGTGTCATCAGCCTGATAACTGATAACATGACCCTGATAAGTGTCAGACAGGAGACCTGCAGAATTCCCAGGAGCAAACATCTGGAGCAGTGTGGATCTGGGATCTGGGGAGGTGTTTTGGGGAGTCGGGGGGGATGCAGCAACAAAGCCATTGAGCAGAGTTTTGCACAGACATCTACAATTCCTCTACATAAGCAGGGGTCTATTAAGGTGCAAAGCAGTTGAAATGTGAGAACACACGTGCCTCTATGGATGATACTGCACCTGGCACTAAAGCAGATGTCTTATAGTTCAACACATGATCTGCCATCTAAATATCAATTCCCAGCTGCCTGTAATGCTATAGGAAAGCAGTTGGCAGCAGATAGAGCAAAGGCGACAAAATCTAAGTGCCCTGTTGTCCGTTCTGTTAAAAGCATCCCTGTAGGTAGTGTATCTTGGCTCTGCAAGGCTGCTAACACAGGGCTAGCAGCTGAGCAGTTTCAACATACCTTTTGTAAGGGACCTTTCCCATGTAGTCTTGGGACTTATTTCTGCATCCAAAATGTTTTCCCAACAGATATTGACAATATCATCAACATCTGAAAGATCCAAGGCATCAACGGTGGCAGATCTCATATTCCACTAACCAAGAGAAAAAGGAGAAGAATCTATAAAATGCTCTGGAAAACATTTGTGACACTGGGTTAAACAGCAGAGAAATGTAAGTTCAGGGGGAAAATACGCACCTTGATTGGAAATGAGGAGTGTCAGTAAGTACAGAAAACTATGGGATATCTCAACCCACAAACAAAAGGGATACAAAAGTTTCCTAAATCTCTATTTTGATGGGCAGTTTCTATCTGCTATAGTTGCCAAAATATCTTATCTATAGACATTAATATTAAAAATCTACTGTTTATCATAGGATGTCAATAGGAAAGGGTAGTTTTGCTTGGAGCTGATAGAGGTGATAACACCCAACGCTGTCAACTCAGGTTCCTAAACAAAGCCTTGGGACAATGTGCTGGAAGTAAGAGTCATGCAGGTCTTGCTCAACATCTCTGTTGGTGACATGGACAGTGGGATTGATGCACCCTCAGCAAGTCTGCCAATGGCACCAAGCCGTGTGGTTCAGTTGATACGCTGGAGGGAAGGAATGCCATCCAGAGGGACCTTGACACCCTTGTGAGGTGGGCTGATGCCAACCTTATGACGTTTAACTATGCCAAGTGCAAGGTCCTGCACCTGGGTCGGAACAATCCCAGACACAGCTACAGGTTGGGTGTCCCTGCCCATAGCAGGGGTTGGAACTGGATGATCTTAAGGTCCCTTCCAACCCTAACTATTCTATGATTCTATGAGATTTGGCTACCTTAGTGTCACATCTCCTTAACACAGACATACCTGAGCTCAACCCTTACAGCTGGGTGGGCAGAAATGGACATTTCTTCTTGTATTCTGGAGAGGATGCAGGTAAGAGGAACTAGAGGAATAATGTCAATGTGGCAATGGGGGAGTGGAGTTATTCGAAGCTATTTCCAGGGGATGTTCCTTGAAAAGCAGAAATTACCTTCTTAGAAAACAACTTTTCATGTATTTATTGACTGACAAGAACACCAGCAGTGCAGACACTGGTGCAATACTGGACAACACAGCCAGCTACACAGATACACGTCATAATCAAGAGGATTATATGAAAATGAGGGCAACATAGAAGCAGGACTGTAATACAACTTAAACCCCATAGCACCATTTTCTTTCTAGAGGATATATAAAAATATATAAATAACATCCATATTTCTTGTCACAAAAGTTGTACATCTTGAGGTAGACAAATGTTTTGCTTCCCTTAAAGCCCAGCCTTATTTTGATTTCAAGTGACATATTCTCTTGTCACAAATCGTCTTTCCAGTCTTACACAAGGTGTAGAAGTGGGGTTTGTTACTCTGCTCATTAGTGTTTCCTGGCTTCCATGGCCATATCTGTTGAGCTAATAAAACACTCCTGACCCCAGCATTGCACTGCCCTTCCATCACAGCAAATAAGTGCTGCATGGATCCCTGGTTACACTACAAGGAATACTGGTGTATAACCATTTCACCCAGCAGCCTCCAGATATGTGATTTCTTCCCAAGCAGGTTCAGCTCTTTATTTGGGGATGGTGGGGCCCCTCCATACCAGCACTTTATACACTTCCATAAAGCTTTTCTGATGGATTGCTATTCCCCTCTTGCAATAAGCATCCTGGATCCACTGCTACCAAGCCCAGCACCACCACACACCAGGAGAGGCAATGAAAAGTAGCCTAGGAAGTACACACAGGGCCAGGGACTAACCTGTGTCTGCAGAGCAGCCTTGGTGCTGGTAGTGAGGATCCCAGCCAGTTTAGGAGTATTAGAGCTATCACCATTCTCAGGTTACTTGGTTCTTAGGTACATCATAGGAATGGATTCATCCTGAATCAAAACACTATACAGGAAAGCATATGCAGCTCAGATTTTTACCATTGTTAGGCACATTGAGATACATTTGCATATGGGAAAGAATTCTTTTATAGCCAGAGCAGAAGCTTTCACCTTTGCTGCTGAAAATATTCCCATGTAAAGGCTTAAGTGGGATCCCTTATATCTCCAGCATCTCATTCCAGTAACTTCTTTGCACCAAGAGGCAGCACATCTACTGGATTTGTAAGGATGCAGCTCACACACAGACCAAATGGAGGTCCAGGTCCTGACATCCCCTATTTCCAGGAGGTGGCAGAAGAGCTTTGCTCAAGAGGATGCTTGGTCTTGATGCCTCAAGGAAATGTTAACTAGAGGTAATCCCTTCACATTTCACAGGCACCAGTGGTAAGGGACTTGGGGACACTGCCTCAAAGTCCATATGACATAGAACACACACAAAATAACCCAACATCGTTTTCAAGTGCTGCAAAGCAGTATCTAATCCTGCTTTAAATGTGACTTCTTTGCCTGAAAGAGTGCCAAAAGACCAGTTTAGTCCAAATTATCCACAGTGAAGGGGCTTCACTGAGCTGCCTAAATAAAGACATCTGGTCATCTCACCATCCTCTGGTCTTGGTTTTGAATCTGTTGTGCAAAACACCTCACATACCTCTGAAATGCATTTACCTACTGCTCGAAGCATTGCAGCATTTGGAGGCAGATAAAAGGTATTATTAAAATAACACTTTTTGCCATGTGGATGGGAGAACTAGCCTACAGATTTGAAATGCTCTTCACAGGAAAATGAAAGCTGTTAGCAACATATATTTCCTCCCATGCTCACTGCAGGACCAGGTTATTGAAGAAGACTAAAACACTTCCCTAACGTGCCTATTCTTGTGTGCTTTTCTCCTCTGTTTTTTACAGGAATAGTACAGAAGAGTGAGTCTGAGCAAGCCAAAAAGCTTCACTTTGAAATGTGAGACCATCAAGAGGAGTTTCCACCATCTAGGAGCATTCATTCTAGGTGCCTCAGATTATAACATCTGGGTGTGGAGAATGGATTGTGCATGCCCAGGAATTACTGGCCAGTGGACAACTGAGAAGTGCAGCTTTGAGAAAAGCAAGAGGACAGAGAGGTATCTCCTCCACTCTCTTCCCAAAGAATGGGATCCAACTGTGCTTCTCCCCTCCTTCCACCAAGTCCCAGTCCCTGGTTAAATGAGAATGCTCTGTGCAATGGCATGAGATCCCCAGATATCCCTCCCGTGATGTGGTATTTCCATCCTCTCTGATGGAACAAGCCAGTAGGCCATATGGCTTGGGATCAAAAGTGTAGAGCAGAGCTAGTTCCTTTGTCACTTCACCAATGATGCCAATTTTAGCTTACTTACATGCTTTTTCATTGAGTGCTCAACACTGAGACTCATGGGAAGATTTCAGCTCTAAAAGGATTAAAGCCAACATGTAAATAATGGTCTGTTCAATATTAAGTTCTTAGGTATTTAGGAGGTAAAGCAAAAATCAGGCCAATTAGCCCTACTTGCAGTACTATGCCTGTCATAAGCACTTTAATTCAGTTCAAGTTAACTTGAGCCAGAAATGGGATAAAAAGGAATAAGCCCATTAAAAGGCCTGTAGGTAGCCAAAGGGAAGGTCATAGTGGCCTCTAAAGAGCCAGTTAATGGCTAGATTTGTTCTGAGACAGTTCTCCTCCATCCTTTTATGGAGCAGAAATCAAAAATAGTTGTAAAAACAACCCCAAAAGGGCAACAAGGTGAAGACAAAGAGAGTGTAAGTTCACACTCCTCACTGCAATGTGATTGTCCAAAGCACAGTAAATGAATGGAGATCCACACTCAAGAGCTTGTCTCCAGGTGAGATCTGACCTCTCATTTGGAGAACTTGATCACCTTGAAAATTTGTCCAATTCAGCCTATGGATGAGTCCATCTAAGCAACCCAAACCAGCATCTTCATCCATTACATTGCCAATGAATTTTGGTCTGAGTTTAAGGATCTAAGTATTCTTTCCGGCACCAGCCCATCTCCACACAGACATCCTGCTTGCTGGTTTATAGCCATTACCAACATTGAGTAAATACAGCAGCTTTCTTATCTCAGAGGCACTCCAGAGCTGTTCACAGTAAAAACACTCTTAACTGTTGCTGTAGGATTAACCAGGACAAGCTCTGGAGTAGGCAAATACATTGCCAAGCATCGTAATAGAGTTCAACACCCAGTTTGTGCTATGTGTATCTGTGTGCACCTGGTGGCTGGGCAGGGAATGCCATTCCCAAAACACAGCCAAAGAAACAAAACAGGTTACTTATGTTGTGTTCAAAGTGAACTAGATAAATACAACTCAAAGTCAGGGCATCACAACCGTGTAATGGACTGTGCTCTTTTCCCCCAGGTTACCTTCTCTCCCACCAGGTGCCTGCATTATCTGGATATATCCAACTCCCCTGTGCAAGAGATTGTCACTTGTGACTTGCACTTTATAAGATGTCCCAGTTCCTGTGGTTCCTCATTCCCTTTGAGAAATGTTCCCTGTCATTAGCACAAGGCCAAACTGTGGGATGGGATGCACCTTGGGCACCAGGACAGAGTGGTACACATGAGACAAAAAGGTGATGAGACAAAAAGGTTTGGCTGGGACAAGCCAAGGGAGGGAGGGGGAAAGATGCATAATTGGCACCATCACCCTGGATCCACCACCATAAGTGATGGATCCACCACCACTCCCTGCAAGGCAGCATGCTGCAGAGGGATCACTTCCCAGACCTCGGCTGAATTCCTGCAGTACGTACACTGTAACAGATGCAATTCCAGGGCTCCTGTGTACAGCAAGATTAAAACATGGTTAACATGCACTTGGAGTCTCACATCCAAACTTTGACCTGGGAGAGGATGGACATGAGCTCCATCTGTTTGTAAACTGCTATTTCTGAGGCATAATTCTTGCATCGAGATGAGATTACTCAACAGCGTGTCTTTGAGTTCAAAACAGAAAGGGTTCAACCAGCACCCAGAGAACAGCACTGAAAATCTCTGCTGCCAGAGTCATTTTGCCTTGGTGCAGGAGCACAGCTGGCTCTGCTACATCAGGATCCAGTCTCTGGTTAGTTCCTTCCCTGGTCCCTTAATTCAAGCCCTCAGAATTTCAGTTTCTCCACCCCAATGCGTTTACATAAGTGCAAGTTAGAGATGGAGGAGGGGATGTTCCTGCAGATGAGAGTACAAGTTTTAGCTCAAGAGAGATATTTTTGACTGCTTCAGTGTTTCTGCTGTCCCCACATTACCCCCACTCTCTGACCCTCCTTCCTGATCTGATACCTGATAAAACCTCTGGGTTTCACCCCTCATATAGGAGTCCTCCAGTCTGGAGGATCTCAACATTGAGATAATAGGAGCACTGGAGACTTTTGGTGCTTGCCTTTGCCCTCACCCCACAGCAGAGAATCACATCTCTCCCTCCCCTACTGCTTCCTTGTGCTCTAGGACTTGTCTTGCCCCTCTAGCACTGTCTTTACTGCTTGCAGCTGTAGACAACCTCTTCCTGCATGCACTGTTGGCATTCAACATAGCAACACCACTGCACTTGACAGTGGCAAGAGAAGGTAACCAGCCGGCTCTGGGTGTTATAGCCTCGTCCACAGCACATGCTGTCACAGTTGCCTTCCCGAGAGCAGGTCCTCCCAGCAGTTCCCAGGGAGTATTTGCTGGGACGACAGAAACTAGGGGAATCTTCCACATACACCAGGTCAGTGGAGCGGGGTGAAGCAGGGTGCTTGGGTGAATGGCTGTGTCTCTGTGGACCAGCCAGCTCCGAGTGTCCCACAGCATCATTGGTGGTGCTGAAGACCTTGACGGCATCATCGTAGCGCAGCTTCAGCAGTCGTCCAATCTCATGGAAAGGAGAAAGCTGCTTCCAGCATGTCCGGACAGCACATGAGCCAGAGACACCGTGGCACTTGCATGTGGTTTTGAGACCATTTTTCACAGCCTGATGAGGAACAAAAGGGTAGTCATTATCTGCCAGGACCACAAGCCTAGTTCTGGGTAGAGGCAACACCTCCGATTGCAGACAGACTGGAAGTACCTCAGTTTTATTGGTATTATTCAGTATTTATTGTTATTCCTATTTTATGGAGGAAAAACTAAACTCTGAACTGATCTCAGGAGTGTCAACTTCACCATCTCTGAAGCTTTAGCTGTTCCCAAAACTCCCTACGTCCATGAACTAATTCAGCCATTGAGTTTTACAGCTGTTACCATGCTGTGCATTGCTGTCACTCAGCCCCTGATGCCACTAAAGGATAGAGGATGCTACTCTAACACTCAACATGCAGCTCCTCACCCCAGAGTACAGGAGTCTTTCCAGGGAGCTCTCAGTGCTGTAAGGTCCATGACACAGTGGTAGGCAGGTCTGGTTTGTGAGTAGGGGCCGTGAACAGCCCTCTCACAAACAGCCTTGGCTGATGATGGCTTCGAAGGCTTGCACCGAGTCCTAACTTCATTCTAGCCCTGCTAGTGCAGCTCCTCACCTTGATGCCAACGTTGGTGTTGTGGATGTCCACCTTGGCCCGCAGGTCTTTGCCAATCCTCTTCTGCCCCAGGAACTTCTTCAGGAACTTGGTGCTGTATTTGAGGTTGTCTCCACAGACTCCCCATTGCCAGGCCTTGCGGTTCTCCAGGTCTGGGGAGTCATCACAGGTGCAGCGCTCCATGCGCCCAGCGCTGCACGCTCTGGCCAAGGAGTGAGTGAGAGCAGCAGAGGATACGGCGTAGAGGAAGGCAGTCTCCTTAAAACCTGCACAGGAGAGGGATTAGGAGAAGGTAAGAGCAAAAAAGGCAAAATACGGTGTTCATCCACCCCACCGGCTCTCCTTAGTCCGTGAGCTAAACTCAAGCCCAATACTTAGAAACACAAAGAGACAAAACTCTTCCATTAACTGCACACTGTTCCTGGCAGAGAAACTGAATATCCTGTTTGGAGTAACTGATGCAGTAACACCCCAGCCTCACCGGGTGGCTGTGACTGATTCAATATGATGACAGGAGACCACTCATGAGTGAAGGGATGGGTGGCAACAGCCACATAGTCTTGGGAGAATATTCAACTACAAAAAGCAGCAGTTATGAAACTCCATTTGTCCTCTTGCTCACCACAGAGCTGATAAGTGTGAAGATGGACATTGAAACCATGCTGGGGCTTAAAAATCAGGAAATATTTAGAAGAGACTGAAAAATATGTTAAAAATCTGACCTGTTATTTAAAATATTTTTCATTGAGACTGTGTTAGCACAGTAGCATTCCATATGGAAAGAGCACTTGTAGTTTGACTGGAAAGGTTCCATGTTGAAGGATATCATGGGCAAGAAGGACAAGTCTCCTGCCTGTATGTTGCATGGAAGAAAACACATTGAAGCAAAAGAACGTTCCACACTGGAAAATTCCACATCAGAAACCACAGAGATCTCATCTAGTCTTGCAGTTAGCCCTCTGAGCAGAGGTTGGAAGGCACTTCCAGAATTCATCCAGTCCAACACCAGAGCTTTCCATCATTCTGTTCCCTCAAAGAATTCCCATCCAGCTGTAATAATAGATGAGACCACTGACTGCTGAGATCTGAGTGAGGTCACCATAAATCTGAGCAGAGAACAGGACAAAGAGTTCTGATAGCTATCAGTAAGAAGAATGAAAAATAGACTGATCCTGAGCACAGTGGAGAGGCTGCGTTAGGAACTTCAAAATAGACTTCCCAGGAGCTCTTTGGAATTGCAGAGTGTTAGAGGAAAGATCTAGCAAAACAGTATGGATGTGGATGAGAGTCAAGAAAAGGTGGTGGTCAAGATCAATAGAACCGCTTCCTGCCTCACCATTTTAGTTGCTCTATCACTGGGACAAGTAACTTGCAACTAAGCTCTCTGGTTGATGGTTCTCTATAAATCCCTCGGGGTACTGCAGGGATAATGGAAAAATGTCACTAAATCATACCAAAAGAGAGGAGAACATTTTGGAAACTCTTTCCCATACCATATAAAGCTAGCAGTACCAGTCAGCTCCACATACCCTGCTAAATCTGACTTTGTGGAATACCACACTGCTTCTGCTATTTCTGAGCAGTGATGGTTTGGTTTCTTCTGTGGCACTCCATGTAATTGCTGGTCAGGTTTCAACCCACTTGAAATCAGAGACCACTGCTTGTGGTCAGGCCACTGCAGACAGCAGTAACTGAAGATAACAAGCATACTTCCAAATCGTCTCCTTCTCCTCCCACCAAACCTCCTTTTATGGCAAAGGGTCAATGTCACCAGGCTGCCAAATGCTTGTCTGAAAAGTCTAAGATGATTCCTTCTACTTTGTCATAAGGGATTGATCACCATTGAATTGTTTAATTCACAAATCACATGAGTAAAGGAAACACTGAATGGTCCTTGTGGGGTAACAGTGAGCAACAGAGCAGCTACTGAAGCTGGATTTTCAGTGGGACCTAGCACAAATGAGCAGCAATCAGCTCCAACAAGCATGGTTTGAGAGGATCTAAATAGAGGTTTCTCCATGAGTCCTGCCTATCTATCCACCCACTATGTCAATGGAGATCTTGTCACACAGCCACTGGAGCCTGGAATGGATTCCCAGGCTTTCAGGGTCTGTTTTAGGGATGAGTCACTCTCCTGACCCCATTGACTGTGTTGATAGTGACTAAATGAAATCCTAAACACTCAGTGCAAGGGGAGAACATCCAAATGCCGATGACTTTCCTGGGCACTTTGGTCACAAACATCCATCAGAGTTGAATTTCAAGATGTTGAAGCAAACCAGCTCCCTCCGGTAGGACCTTGCACATGTCCAGGTCTTCCCCTGAGCTCTCTGGAGTTATTTCTTAGCTCAGCTGCCTATAAATACAGAAGGATGTTTGCTGCAATGGCAAGACGCTGTTCTGTGGTGTGGTGTGATCTAGACCACAAGGAAAACTAGAATAGAAGGAGTTTAGCCATATGGTGACTCTGCCAAAGGAAAGATGCTCAAGGGCAAAGAATTTACAATGCTACACTAAAGACTGTGTGAGCATTTCAGACCAAGTGGAAGAGACATCTCTGGGGAAGAAAGAGAAGGAAAAAAAGAGAAGAGAAATAGGAACAAAAATCCAAACCCAACCAACCAAAACAGGGGAGCCCAGAGGCCTTCTCAAGGTCTTTAGTACCACCTCCTGCTCAAAGCAGGGCTAACTCCAATGACAAAGGTGCTCAGGGCTGTGTCCAGCTGACTTCTCAAAATCTCCACAAATGGAAATCTCCATCTCTGTGTCAGTGGCCCTGTGTTGTACCACTCCTAGATTCTTCATCACATCAAAGAAATCACTGCTTGAAGGTCAAAGAATCTAACCAACGTGAAGGAAAGAAATGGATTAACGGATGGAAGGATTGCTCATCTCTCCAGAAGGACTTTTTTCTGAGTGGCTGGATTTGAGCTGTCTTTATTACAGGTATTTATCTTCCCTCAAATATCCATGTTGTTTGAGATGAAATACTTCTTACCTGACTCTAGGAGCAACAGACTGCCTTTCTGACACACCTTGGAAACAAAAATTCACCATTGCTTTTTATAAAGACACCAGCCACCACCATGCAACAAGATGGCTTGAAATGTCTCTCCAGAATACATTTAAATCTATTTCCATGGATTTTTAAAGAAGTGGAAAAGGAACACAGGGCAATATTGCATGAATCAGTGAAGAGTAATATTTCGGTCACAGAAGGATTGTACGTTATGCAAAAGGAGTTCCCAATTGTATCTAAAGGAGTGTCAGTATAGAACAAGAAATGATGCAGACTGTGAAAATAATAAATCTGGCATTTCAAAACCCAGAAAGTTTGGCTTTTTTTTTTGTTTTGTTTCTTACTAGAATTATTTAAATAGGAGAAAAAAAGATGGTGGCACCTCTAGAAGCAGGAAAAGCATTTGTGATCCAAATCAGATATCCCAGTGCTTCAGTTGTGACTGCAAGTTAAGTTTTCACCTACTACAAAAATGAACCATCTCACTGAGCACGATCTTTCTTCCCCTCCTGCATTCATAAAACCAAAGACACTTAAAAAGTGTGTGGTTTTCCTTACGGTTTCTCCAACACCATGGCAATATCGCATGATTTAACCATTTTTAAAACTCTTCATCACTCTTTGTGTGAAAGGAGCATAGGCCATTGTCTGACCACCAATTTCCAAGGCAGCAGCAAGACGGCAGTAGGAATACGTGAGGAACAGATCAAAAGTGTTAGCTGAAAGCGTTCATGTTCTTTGTGAAACCAGCCTGTTTGCAAGGTAGTGCAAAATGAGAGCTAATAATTGCTTCCAGCCAACTGCCCTCTCATATAGGAAATGCACACAGCATACTTTTCTGTATTAAATCATCATTTGATCCTTCAGATTGTGTAATAAAAGTTTTCAAACAGTTCTCCTCATCTGCCAAAACAGGTTTTAAATTACAGGTGATATTTTATTTTGTCAGTCAGGAGTCCCTGGAAATGTTAAGGCATGCCACCAGCAGATAATGAAATGTTTTCCAGCTATTTGAAGATGAGGATTATTCAATTGTCATTTTCAAGTTCTTTGAGGTTGATGAAGGTACAGATGTCAGAAAGACACTCAACAGGATCACAAACTGCTTCTTCCACAGTGCACTAAAAAAACCACAATAGAACCTTGCAATGTTTGATGTTGTGTGTGCTGGTTTACTAAAATATAAATGTAATATTTAAGAAAATCTGATAATTTTAAATGGAAATGTTAAAAAGTTGCAATCCCAATGCTAACTAAAATCAACGTTTTCATTTCATCAAAATTAATATTGGCTTATTCAGCCCCTTTTAGAAAAAACTAAGCTACTAAACGTTATCAAAGGTCTGAAAGTCCATTAATACTGAAGACTGTAACAGTAAATGCTACTCAACATTAATGAAGAGCAGAAATGGTAACAAGCAGCCAGGCATTGTTTGGATGTAGATAGGTTTAGCAAAGTGCATATGGACGCTCTGGGAGCTTGTATGAAGAAATTATTTCAGGGTCTGTCTTCATCCCATTTTTCTCAAGTTCTTGTAATTTGAAGGATTTATTCTGCTCCCTCCTACCTCAAATAGAGAATTTATAGGACATTTTCTTCCTCTAAAGCATTCGGTGAAAGAGAAGCCAGTGAATTTTCTGCCCAGTTTGGCTGAACTTCTACGGAAACTCAAATTCAATGTGAAAGAGTCTTAGGAGATATTTGTCAACATGCACCAAAATGCCTCAATGCTGATAAATAGCTTTTTCTAACAGAAAAACCTTCCACTAGAGCAGCTTGCTCCAAGCCCCTGTGTCCAACCTGGCCTTGAACACTGCCAGGGATGGGGCAGCCAC